>JAIUZE010046330.1:0-116939 GCA_022085475.1 Heliosperma pusillum
AATAAAAAGTACAACATTAGATCTCACATTATAAAAATAGGGTAGGAGAGACAAAAGTAATGTGATGCAAACATGCAATACAAAGCAAAATATATTATCACAATCTAAAAAGTGTAGTTTAATTTTTTGAAAATGGGTAAAATGGATTTTATATAGAGAATATTCTTATAGTGCTTGGTATTATTTTAATGGTTTATTATATTTGCTTTCTTTGAGATTATATCCTACTAAAACTCTTATGGTAAACTTCCATAAAAGATTACTTACACGGTTGTTTTATAACTTGAGATGTGATATATAAAATATTTTATCTTTTTTTGTTATTATCTTTAAATATATTTTCATTAAAAACTATTTTAGGTAGTTTATTTAAAAAGTTGGACTCTCTGTTTTAAAAAAACTTGGAGGCTACTACATGTCTTGAAAAATCATCTTTTATATATATATATATATATATATATATATATATATAATTAATAGTATATAACAATAAGAATTTAAGCAAGTTAAAACTAATAATATGAATTGATTTTTACAAAACTTGGAGAGTATAATATTTTCCAAAAAAAAATTTAATTTTTGTATCTAAAAGATACATGATATCATAGGTTCTAGGAATAGGAATATAATAAAATAATCTAATTTTATTTTTTGTATTAAATTAGTGTTTTTAAGAAGTTAATGTGATATCATATCATATCATATCATATGGTTATTGAAATATTATTTATTTTTTAGTATAATCCAATTTCAACGTGATATTATAGTCCAGTTTTCAAAAAGAACAGTTTTCAAAAAGAGTTACAAATCTTGTATTAAAATATTTTTTATTTTTTATTTTTTATTGGAAACAATTATTGAAAGAGTTCTTATAAAGGTGGAGTCTCTCACGTGCCTTGAAAAAAGCCTCTTTTATATATATATATATTGATTGTCATTTTGGTTTGGTACCGAACTTATTTATTATTAAAATAGGGTTCATGATCTGATAAAATGGGTCAGATCCGAATGACCCGATTCGAAAAGGTTGCCCCAAAATCCGAAAGTGACCCGAACTTGTTTGACACGAAACCCGAATTGATCCGACCCGATCTGAATCTTGCTTGACCCAATGTTGACCCGACTCGAGATGACCCAACCTGAAAATACCCCACCCATAACTAACCCCATTCAAAATGACTTAAAGTGACCCAAAATGACCCAAAAGTACTTTAGCCGTTAATCCGAAAACGACCCGATCCAAAATGACCATACCCGAAAGTGACCCGATCCAAAGTGTCCTTATAATAGGTCACCCGAAATCGACCGGAAACCCAAGATGTCCTGACCCGCACTAAAATAAATGTCAGACCCGAAATGACCCGACCTGAAATGACCCGACCCAAACTGACTCGGCCCAAATCCGACCTGATTGACCCGTTTTACCACCTCTAAGTCCAAATAGGATTCCCCAACCCAGTATCAAACCCAACTTTGGGGGCAAGGCATCTTGAAGGATGGCGCTACTAAACTCGGTGAACGCCATTGCTTCTATCGTACCGATGGAGCTCTTCTTTGTGTGCACATCCTTCATGTACTTTGCATATGCTGGAACTTGCCTAATCAATTCGATGAATAGGTTGACAATCTCAATGAATCTCCCAAGGTGTCTGCCAAATTTTGGTTTTGCTTTTCGGCTTGAAAATGGTAGTTTCACAACAGTCTCATCTTCTTTTGATGTTAAATCAATCAACTTGTCACCTCTCAACCTTTCATCTCTCATCCCACTGTTAACTACCAGTCCCCCCACCACAATTCCCTTCTAGGTAACACTAGAACGGACACGAAGATGACATAAACACCTGAGACAACATCCCGTGAAATTTAGGACACGAGACACATTATTTGAATTTAATAAAATATATTTTATAGTTACAAATAACGCACGCTTTTATTTGTGTAGTTTTGACTTTTGAGCATGTTCACAAGTATGACCTAATAGATGGAACAATCGGGCCAAATCATAGGTCATACCAATAACGAGTATAAATTTTCCCGGGCATTTTGACTTTGAGAATTTTTGGGACGTATCACTTTAGACTTGGTCAGTTTCGAGTATGAGTCACTTAAAATTATATCATTGATTATCCAATGTGGTTAAAAAGCAGTAATAATTGACTAGCTAAGAGTTGTCCGAAAATCAGTTGGTTTTGCTCAAGATAGAATATCAATCTTAAATCTTAAAACGGGTCAAATACTAGCACATGAGATAATAAAGACAAAAATTTTGGTATTTCGAAGGCAACTTGTCGTGTGATTTGATATGTTTTAAGTTGAAGACAGATAGTGTCCATCTTAAATAAGAATTTGTGCTAGAAAATTACTTTTCATTAAGGATAAACTTTGGTTCTCATATCCAATCGATAAAGGGTTTGTCGTAAGCTTCTGTCCAACTACATGTGTTACGTATGACTTCAAATTACAAGTTCAAGTCACTTCAATTTATATGGGATAGAGTTAATTGCGGGTCAACTGTTTTAAGTTCGAGTCATATTCAGGTCATGAGATTATATATCAATTTCAGATTACGAGTAGCCTAGACGGATCGGGTCATCTTAATCAGGTATAACACAAGGCTGGTAGGGACAAGGGATCCTAGATAACATGTTCATTAGGCCTAATGAACATGACTCCGTTTATTGGCCGAAAGTGTCAGGCGGTAAATAGCCCGTTACCCAGATCCTACACTCAATATTAGCCTAAGAGCATCTCCAACGTCAAATTTCTATTATGCGTTTGTCATTGCCGTACAACAAAAATGCCAGGTGGAGCAAAATTTGGGATGAGGAACACTATCTTCCTCTTGCAGTTGAGGAAGAGAACGCATAATACAACCTAATTAAAATAATGGGCATGTGAGTAGGGATAAAGGGCAAAGAAGAGAGAGAATAGATAAGTGTGCAGTAGGATAGATAAAGTGAACTTTTCTTTTTCTTTTTTTACCATTTTCAATATGAAAATAATACATAAAAATTATAAAAATTATGTTAAAATGTTTATTTTATTTTTCTCTACAATTAGAGATCACTATTGATAATGTTTGGAATAATTAAAAAAAATGTGACGAGTAGTAATAGTAAATCATTGTTGGAGAAGTATGTTTATGGTAAATTGAAAAGTTGAGGAACGGTGAGGTGTATGAGTGATAACTGATGAGAGAGAGTGGGATGAGGAAGAGAAATTTTCATGGTTGGAGATGGTCTAAGATCTTACAATTGGATCCCCACTTTCCCTTCTACTTGTCTCCTTGTGAGAGTGGATTCGATCCGTCTTCATTAAAAACGGATAATACCTAATATTAGTATAACTTCATTATTGGGTCAAACCCTCCTTATTATTTCTTATTGGGCTTATTTTCTAATTAAACCCTAATGCACATTAGTTTCTCTATAAATATCAAGCTAAACCTAACCTCCTTTCTTTTCTTTTATTTGAAAACCCTAAACTTAATTCTCTCCCCTCCTCCTCCCCTTGGGCCGTGTGTCTCCTCCTTTTTCCTCTTGATTTTCGTGCCCCTTGTTCCCTATTTCTTCATCATTAATTGTTCATCTTCGTTCCTAGATCGATCCTAGTCAATCTATTCTTCAATCGTTGTAAGTTTTATATTTTATTTCCATCTTTTCATAGTTTTGTGCGCTAGATTATTAATTAGGATCATTATTATTGTTGGCACGTGTTGATGATGATGGTGAAGGCTTCGTGGACAATCCGGAGGAAGATTGTTTTATTCTAGAAGAGGATTTATCGTAGATTTTACGCTAAAAAGGTAACTAGGTTTTCTTCTTTAATTATGTTTATAGAAAGTAAGCGTGATTTACATGATATAATGGTGTATGTATGATTTAATTGTATTGTGTGTAATATTATATGCATTTAATTGTATTTATTATATGTTCTTTTGTATAATATTATTTTGTCATCTAGGGTTGCGCGATACAACCCTAGTGGCGTTGTTGTGGTACCGTGTGCAACGGCCTAGGCGCACCAACGGTGGCGGCCTAGGGTTTTATTTTGGTTGTGACCTCTCTTGTGAGGGAGGCTAGGGTTTGGTGGTTTACCACCTAGGGTTTTGATTGTTTTGAAGAATTAGGGTTCTGGTTTACATCGTAAAGTTATAGTATATTAGACTATAACTTTGCATGTGAGCTATCCGGGTTATACCTGTTTAAGCTATAACTTAGATAATGACGTTATGGTGCGGTGTACTATAACAAGACTCGATGCGGTGATAGGCGGTTTATACCGTGGAGTCGACCCCTTGATGATGGTGTTATAGAGGACTAACCCGTGATGGAAGAGAGTTGTAGTTGATGATACTATAACCTCGCACGTATAACTAAGGTTATAGCTTGGAGTACTATAACTTCACTAAAGTTAAGTGTAGGTTATAGCTAAAGGTACTATAACTTTACTGAAGTTATGTGAAGGTTATAGTTGATGATACTATAACCTGACACGCTTCTTAATGTTATAGCTGGATGTACTATAACTCTGTTGGAGTTAAGTGAAGGTTATAGTTGATGATACTATAACCTGACACGCTTAACTAAGGTTATAGTCGGAGTACTATAACTCTGCAGGAGTTAAGTGAAGGTTATAGTTGATGATACTATAACCTGACAGGCTTCTAAGGTTATATTTGGGGTTACTATTACTTCACTAGGGTTAAGTGAAGGTTATAGTTGGAGGCATTATAACATCGGACGTTATATGCTTTTGTGTCTGGTGTTATGGTAACTCGAACTATAACATTAACTTTGAGGTATAATGTTATAGGTCAAGTGATATGTCTAGTTTTTATACTCCCTCCTAGTCACTCATTTCTTCCCCTTTTCTTTTTGCACAAGAATTAAGGAAATGAATTTGGACCACACAAAATACACTACCCCACATACAAATGAATTTGGACCACACAAAACAGACAACCCCACATCCAAAAAGGGAAAGAGGGAAGAAAACCCGACTTACCCGATAAGGAAAGAGGGAAGAAATGAGCGACTAGGAGGGAGTATAATTTTACTCCCTAATTTAGCTCGATTTTACATGATTATTATACTTTGCTTAGTATATTTGTGAACTAATTACGTGTTCGAGGTGCATTGATCGTTTTTGCTATGTTTTGTAGGAATCTAAGCATTTAGAGGCTTTTTCCTAACACAATTAGCAAGCACCAAATTCCAACAAGCTAATGGAAGCAAGATGGACCATGGAAGGATAGAATGGAAAATGACAAGTCAAGCATGAAGATTTGTGAAATGGATTGATATGCAAATGAGAAACCAAAAATGAAGCCCAATGCAAGGAGCCCACAACTCAACATAGGATGCTCCTTTGGATGCTCAAGGAATCCCAAAACTATGCAATTAACCGGAGTATTAAGGTGCTTAAAGGCATAGCTTAGGATTCCCAAAGCATTAAATGGAGCAATTAAGCAATTATAACCGGATAGAGGAAACCCCGATCGGGGTTCCCATTCCCCGATCGGGGTTTGGTCTCTGTCAATGCATGCGTTTCAAGTCCCTCTCCCTATATAAAGGAGAGGAACTTCGACACTTAGAGGCATCTTTTTTCACACATCTTTCACATCCTTTTTCATAGCTTCTCTCATATCTTTTCATCATATTTCCTTTAGTTTAAGCACAAGTTTTTCTCAGTTTCATATTTAGTTAAACATTTGGTTATTACTTTGTTCAAACACTTGGTTACATTTCTAGTTATAATTCAATCTTTCCATTCAAGCATTCGGGTTATTTATTCTTCATTTCCGAGTTATATTTCTCTATTGCGGTAATCCTAATTCTAGTTTTATGTTAGTATTCACTTCCGTCATTTACCTTACAAATCATTTAGTTAATCGTAACATTAGTTAATCATAGTTTCATTGTTGTCTACATTAGAATTGTTAGTTTTTATTCACTTAGTGTAGCACATTTTATTAACAAGTTATTTTCCTTTATAACTTTATATTCATCATGCTTATTATATCAAATACTATTAGTCTAATTATCGACATGAGTGAGTAGTTTCATTTGTCTAGGGATAAAGGAAGCCATGCATAATTAGTAAGTTGTAAATGTTAAAATAAGGATGAATTAATATTGGTAAATTGTTTCTATCACATGCTTGTATTGTTTTGTTAATCTTTGTTATTTGGCCAATTGCATTGATTAAATTTGTTAATTCATTCTATAAGTCGAGAGGCACGGAATCGGATTAGACTAAGCATGTGTAGTAGGATGACTCTAGTCATAACGAAAGTTCTCTAGGACTCGGCCTAAGCTTGACACTAATATCGAGAGATGGGTGTCTTTAGCCTAAACAATTAACAATATTAATAATTCATATGTCTAACATGAGCATTTACGTATTTGCATGAGTGACCCAACTTCCCTAAACTCTTTTAATATTATTTGATTTGCATCATAGTTAGCTAAAAATCAAAACTAAACCAACCGTTACACCGACTTTGATAGTAGTCCATTCATAGCATTTCATAACGAAATTTCCGTCTCCTTGTGTTCGACCCCTCGTACTACATTTATTTGTGTCTAGGGAAATTTATCTTTGCATAGGTGTGCGATAGCCTATCATCAAGATACTATAACCTTGGTCACTTGTGCTTGTTTAGGTGTGGTGTTATGGTTAGTTGGACTATAACGCTATGTTTGCATATCGTATTGGTCATTCTTATTCCTATATTGTTGGACAGTCGGTTATACCGTTCTTGGCTTGAGTCGTGACGTTGTTCACACATTGTTGGGCAGTCAGTAGTATTCTTCTTAAGTTGAGTCGTGACGTTGTTCACGCATTAGTTTGTGCAGTCAGTTATACTGTGCATTTGTTTTTTGATGGTTGAATAGATGACGATAGTATCAGTTATATACTATCGGAATGAACTAACGCTACCCTTCGGGGATTGGGTTTTATGGTCTATGTTCGGGGGGTATCAGAGGCAGTTCGTTATACGATCTGATCCCCGAGTGTCGTTCGATGTACAGTTAATGCATCGAGGGTCTGCCAGGTCTTAGACATATGGGAAGTGGTTATACGCCATACATAGTGCCGTGGAGGCAGTGCGTTATACGCTCCATCAGCTAGAGGCAGTGCGTTATACGCTCTAACCGGCGTTCGCTCTATTCGTTATGATTATTGCTAGCTTTCTGCCTCCGGTTTGTGTGTGGGTCGTATTACACCTGTTTGGTATGTTGTGCTCATCTAGAGTTGAGGCGCCATGTCAGTTGTGTCAGAGTTCGAGCTTTGTCTTGGTTACGACAATTAATTGCTTGTGGTATTTCTCATGTAACGATTGATCTACTTATTTCTATTATGGATTGTTGTCATGCTTAGCCTATTGTAAACATAACTAGGAGCGCACCTAGTTACTCCCGACTGATTGTCGACCCCTGATGAGTCCATTTTATATATATTTTAACTTTCTAGTTTAGCTCGGTTTATTTGATTATTATACTTTGTTTAGTATATTTGTGAGCTAATTACGTGTTCTAGGTGTATTGCTTGTGTTTGTTACATTTAGTAGGAATCTAAGCATTTAGAGGCCTTTTCCTAACACATTAGTAAGCATAAAAGTTTACAAAGCTTAAGTGGAAGCAAGATGGACCATGGAAGGATACTATGAGAAATGACAAGCCCAAGCATGAGGATTTGTAAAATGGTTTGGTGTACAAATGAGAAACCAAAATGAAGCCCAACTTAAGGAGTCCACAACTCAACATAGGGATGCTCTTTGGATGCTCATGGGAAGCCAAACTATGCAATTAACCGGAGAATTAAGGAGCTTAAAGGCGTATCATAGGATTCCTCAAGCATTTAATTGAGTCATTAAGCAAATGTTCCTGGATTAGTGAAACCCCGATCGGGGTTTGGGTTCTGTGGAATGTTTACGTTTCGAGTCCTCTCCCTATATAAAGGAGAGGGACTTCGACACTTAGGGGCATCTTTTTTATCATCTTGTACATCATTCTACACTCTAAAAAACACTCTTTTACATAATATCATTAGTCATTAGATTAGGTTTAGAATAGTTTAGTTTCCATTAGTTGTTACAAATAATTCTTTTAAGTATTTCAATTTATATTACAAGTTCATTTGCAAGTTATTTGGTTCCATTGTGTTCTTCAATTCCAAGTTTTATTTCCTTTGTTGAGACAATTCTATTTCTTGAATTGTTTTGTTATTTCCTTTGTCATTTTCATTATTAGTTAGTTATCATGTTTACTTTATCATTTGTTATTAGATTAGTTACCATTATGCAAGAGTAGTTACTTTGTCTAGGGAATTAGGGAAGCCATGCATAAATAATATTTGCAATTGTTGAAATGAGATGTTATGATATCAAATAGTTGTTTCTATTACATGCTTGCATTGTATTTTTAGTCTTTGATTATTGATCACAATCCTTGATTAAATTCGTTAATTCTTTCTATAAGTCGAGATGCACGGAATTGAATTAGACTAAGCATGTGTTAGTAGATCGACCTAGCCAAAGCGAGAGTTCGTAAGGACCCGATCTATGGTTGACACTAATATCGAGAGGTGGGTGTCTTTAGCCTAAACAATTATCGTTATTATCAATTTCCTAGTTTGACTCGAGCATTTACATAATTTTCATGTGTGACCCGACCTCCCTAAACTCTTCTTTTATTATTATTGTTTCATAAACCCAACCAACCCAATCGATAAACGACTTTGATAGAATTCACCCAATAACAACTTTTATAGCAACTCTCGTCTCCTTGTGTTCGACCCCTATTACTACATTCATTTGTATCTAGGGTATTTATCTTTGATTAGGTGTGCGATAGCCTATCAACCCCCATTCTCAGGTTGAAGTGATTGCTGCTTGTCTGGATGCTTTGGTTGGAGAGACTTGTGGCGAGGCGAATAAATTATTTTAGGAAGTTAATCTAGTTTGAGAATATTAATAATGTATTAGTTTAGTTTTGGATTTGAGTATCGATCCGGATTGGTCAGGTCTTTCCGCCACCTTGACCCTATTCATCTCTGTACTCTGATGGATTATTTATTATTAAGGTATTCCTTTTGTTTCAATAATCCGGGTTGTTACATTATTTGGATTTGCTCTCTTCATGTCGAGCTCGACATCACTCCCTCGAAACCGCCTGCTATTTACTGTGATAACCTCGGTGCTACGCATTACTCGGCCAACCCTATTTTCCACTCTCGCATGAAACACCTAGCTCTCGCCTTCCACTTTGTTCGCGAACAAGTTCACCTCGGTACTATTCGAATACAACATGTCTCCGGTGATGATCAACTCGCTAACTTGCTCACCAAGCCACTCCCCAAAGCTCGTTATCAAGATTGGCCTACTTCTGCGACCTTCCATTTTGCGGGAGCATGTAAAGAATAATCCTCCGTGATATTATTTTTATTTCCTTCTATACTCATTTTATGTTTATCTTTTATTTATGCAAACATATTATTGTAATCTTTGCATATAATCTTTGTATGGTGGCTAGTGCATTAGGTTAGGACTCATATTCTAGTTATTGTTGTAATATATAAGCTAATGTAATTACACTTTGGACATATACAAAAACATTCATAATCTTATAGAAGGGAGCTCACGCTAATATGTGGTTCTATGCATGGAAGAGGAATTTGGTCAGAGGGTCTGGCTATTTCTTGTGATATTAATGAAATGATTTAACCTTTATGGAGGTTTTTTCCTTAAAAAAAGCTTATATCCTTAAAAAAGTAATAGCGTTATCAGTCTGAAAGTCAAGTCATAGATAATGCTAATGCTGCAGTGCTACAACACAATTCACAAATGTTGAAACGTAGTGCTGACTGCTAGAACTTAAAAGAAGTGAATATAAGTATATAACAACGAAGGGATTAAATATAGCACACACCTTATTCAGCAAATCAGGCAATATCCTGTATTAAATAACATGTTTGGTGATTGAAAATGCTTTAAAAAAAACTTGATAAAAGAATGGAGATATGTTATGAGTACATCAAGCTGCCACAAGTACAAGCATCTCATGTCTTCGCTCCTTTGTTATTTTCATGCACTGCAGGCTGCAAGAGAAGAGAGCAATTTATATTCTCAATTCCATTTTAGTTGGATTTAAGAATAACTAATAGAATAGGATTGAGGGAGTAATTTATAGTGGACAAAGGGATGTACTTGCTAAATTTAGGAAGGGATAATAAAATTCAGATAAACTAAGAGATAACAATTTTTCTATGAGTATTTTATTTAGGCACAAGGCCACGGTTCAACAGAGAGCAGAGCCCGAAAAATGCTTAGAACAAAGCGCAGACACAACAACAACAAAGATTCAGAAGATATCAGGGTTACTGGATTCGCTCGGGTACTCTACAAATTGCAAATCACTAAGACCGAATTTTATCATGTCGCTTACTGAAACTACATGTACCACATTTTATAAGACCGAATCGCAAATTGGTGGTGCGTATCCATAGGTAATCGAGTAAGCATGCAAGAGACCAAACCAAATCAAAAGACTAGAGAATTGCACCTTCAACAAAAGCATAGCCTAAAAGAGCACTTATTTGAGTACAATTTATATGCAACCGCTTAATTCCTCTTTGATTTTGCAAAAACAACCCACTTAAGACAATAGTAACACAATAATACCAAGAATAAAGTCCCTGGAGGCTGGAGCTCGTCCCATTTGAATACTATTACCTAGTTGACAACAGCCAGTCATCCTACTATCCACTACCGTCTATAAATCCATTGGTAATGAAAGACCACCTCAAGCTCATTGAACCAAGTTTTGGCAGTCCACTAAAAACACCTTGTCATCCTCCACAACCTCACATTAGATGTTTCAAAACTCCGTTCTAGGACCCGTCGACATACACACAAGAGTACACTCCTATGTATTAGCCATGAAACACATAATGGAGCAGTTTAATTTCTAAAATTCATTTTAATTTTTGGAGGGTTGCATCGTTCACAGTTTTGGGGTAAAGCCTAAAAGGGATACACCTGTAAGAATTATTATTTAATTCTCTGTTATGTGGACCTAATTACCGATGTCAGTCACCTTAATTAATAACAGTTAAATATATTGTTCCGGGTTTTTAGTAGGAGTCCTAGTTTAAGTGGATTACGGTTAATGTTTCAGGCCATTAACATATCAGACCCACTTATCTTATTAAGGCCCTTCTGTCACCTCTCTATATAAGCAACACCTGTTTGTGCTTTAACCTAATTCATTTATATTAAGAAACACACATAAAGAAAGTGAATTAGAGAATAAGGAAGGCAGGAGAAGGCAAAACAATAAGGGTTCATCTTTTATCTTTCTCAAGTGATTTTATTATCAGATCTAATGGCTACATCACGTCAGTACCTTTCAGTAGTTATTGCTTTAATCAAGATCCTATAATTTATGTTTACATGTGGTATCAGAGCAGGATTGTGATTACAGTTATAATTCTGATTAATGTTTTGATTATGTTTTTATGAATGAATTTAATGCTTTAATCATGATGTTGTAATATTCATTCACAATTGATTGTATACCCTTATGATAGATAACGTATCCTTATACCATGATCGTTTCCGCTGCCCTAATCGAATTATTTCGTTTTATTTGATCTATGATGATTATTATATGATTTATGATGGCTATTTGCGCTTCCCTAATTCGATTTGTATGGTTTATTATGATTTTTATGCGTATGAATGTCGTATGATCTATACCATACTCGATCGAGCTAATGTTTCACTCGATCGAGATGGTTTATTCTTGATGTTGCTCGATCGAGCTAATGCTTCACTCGATCGAGGCCTTTTGTCTTGATGTTGCTCAATCGAGTTGTTATCTACTCGATCGAGTTGTTTGTTTTGCCTTGCCCTCGATCGAGCTAATGATGTACTCGATCGAGGGGTTCTGTTTTGCCTTGTTCTCGATCGAGCTAAAGTTTTTCTCGATCGAGGTGCTCTTGTTTATTTTCTACTCGATCGAGCTGATGCCTTACTCGGTCGAGGTCTTCCCGTGTTGGTTCGATGTTAATGTTTGTTTTCATTGTATGCTCGTATAATATTATGTTATTATGCTATAGAATTAATTTAAATTATCATATTTTTGTAAGCATACATTCTTATTGTAGATTAATTATATCTTATGTATCGATTAAAGGAGATCTTCGCATTATGACAAGTTGAAATTCACCATAGTGATTTCATCTCGTACGCGATCAGATCTCATAATGTAATTAAATTGGGCATTCACATTATGTTGATGTTCACCACAGTGGACTCAAATTATGCAGTGAATATCCGACTAAGCATCTAATGGGGTGAAATAACTTGTATTAAGGTTTTACCCACAGGTAACCTGACATTAAAGTGAAACACTCATTAAAGAGAGTAAACTTGATTATGTAATTAAGCATGCGTAGGTTGTCCACAGATACTGCACTTGCTTAATGAATGTTTATGAGTTACTCATTTAAGTTTCAAGTCTTAGTCATAATTGCTATTGTGTGATAAACTCAAAGCCTAATGTTCTGAGCATTGTTCATAATGCAGTACCGTTGCAAAGCTCTCTCAATAACTGTGTCCAAGCAGTGCCACAACTTGATGGTACTAATTACTCAGAATGGAAGGAGCATCTCGAGTTCTATTTAGGTATTCTTGAACTTGATCAGGTGCTTAATGGAACAGCTCCTGCTGAACCAGCCTCTGATGCGAGTAAAGAAGTACTTGATGAGTATAACTGGTGGAAGAAATGTGACAGTCTTTGCTTAAAGTTCTTACGACTTACCACTGCACTAAACATTAAGTCCTCCATTTCGGAGACGGGCTGTACTACAGCCAGTAAGTACATGGAAATCATTAAGGAACGCTTTCAGACTACCGATAAAGCGGTAGCTGGAAGGCTTATGTCTGAACTTACCACTGCTAAGTATAATGAGAA
This sequence comes from Heliosperma pusillum, assembly GCA_022085475.1. Classification (NCBI taxonomy): domain Eukaryota; kingdom Viridiplantae; phylum Streptophyta; class Magnoliopsida; order Caryophyllales; family Caryophyllaceae; genus Heliosperma; species Heliosperma pusillum. Next base: position 12,984 of record JAIUZE010046330.1, read on the forward strand.
TGTTACCACCATGCAGCAAGATGTGTTGCACATGACGAATCTGGCAGCTAAGTTGGGAAAACTGGGCATGAAAGTTGAGGATCCGTTCCTCGCCCAGTTTATAATCAACTCTCTGCCAGATAAGTTTGATGCTTTTCACCTTCATTGCAACACCGTTAAAGAAATTTGGAGTGTTAATGAGTTGACCAATAAACTGGTTCAGGAAGCAGCAAGAATCAAACAGAAAGATGAGGCTGATGCCTCAAGTAAGAATGGTGGTTTACCCCAGGCACATCATGTGCATCATGTAAGTGGGAAATCTAAAGGTAAGTTTGGAAACAGGAAGGGCATTAAGCCAAGCCCTTCTGATAAACCGTCTGCATCTGGCCTAAAGAAGGAAATTAAGAAGCGGGAAAGTTGCTTAGTCTGTAGAAAACCTGGGCACTTTCTGCAAGACTGCATAAAGCGTAAGAATTGGTTCGAAAAGAAGGGTAAGCCTTTGGCTTTAGTATGTTTCGAATCAAATTATGCTGAAGTTCCTTCTAACACTTGGTGGCTAGATACAGGCTCTAATGTACACATTTCGAATTCCTTGCAGGGATTCCTTACGACAAGAACCATAAATCCAAATGAGGCCTCCTTATACATGGGGAATAAAGAAAAAGCCTCAGTAGAAGCCATTGGAAGATTTAGCTTGGAATTAAGCACTGGATTTAAGTTGATTTTGGAGGATACACTTTATGTTCCCTCCTTCGGACGCAATTTAATTTCAGTTTCTAAGTTAGATAATAATGGTTTTAAATTATGTTTTGCACAAGGTTGTTTCAGTATGTATCGAGACAATATTTTTGTTGGTTCTGGGATTTTAGAAAATGGATTGTATCGAATTTATTTAGATAAATTGTTTTCAGAATCTCTTTGTGTTTCTCATAATGTTTCTTTGCATAATAATGTTGGTTCGAAACGTGGAAGATCTAATGAAAGTTCCTCCTTCTTGTGGCATAAACGTTTGGCCCATATTTCAAGAGAAAGAATGAACATATTGGTTAAAAACAATATGTTACCTTCTCTTGATTTTACGGATTTTGGGACGTGTGTGGAATGCATTAAAGGTAAGCAAACCAAACACACCAAGAAAGGGTCCACAAGAAGCACTGCTCTATTAGAAATTATACATACAGACATTTGTGGTCCATTTGATGTTCCCTCCATGAGCGGAGAGAAATATTTCATCACCTTTATCGATGATTATTCACGTTATTGTTATCTTTACCTTTTGCATGAAAAATCTCAATCAGTAAACGCTTTAGAGGTTTACATTAAGGAGGTGGAAAGGCAATTGGGAAAGAAAGTGAAAATCATAAGGTCAGATAGAGGTGGTGAATATTATGGCAAATATGATGAATCAGGACAACATCCTGGTCCCTTTGCAAAACTCCTTGAAAGTTTGGGTATTGTCCCTCAGTACACAAATCCTGGTTCTCCATGGATGAATGGTGTAGCTGAGAGGCGTAATCAAACCCTATTAGAGGTTGTGAGGACAATGATGAGTAATACCAACTTACCCATGAAGTTGTGGATGCATGCCCTTATGACTGCTGTGTATGTTGGAAACCGGGTCCCCAGTAAGGCAGTTTCAAAGACACCATTTGAACTGTGGAAAGGGTGGAAACCGAGTCTTCAACATTTGCATGTATGGGGATGCCCAGCAGAGGCACGCATTTATAATCCACATGAGAGGAAACTCGATCAAAGAACCATTAGTGGGTTCTTTATCGGCTATCCAGAAAAGTCTAAAGGGTATAGGTTTTACCGTCCTACACACAAAACGAGAATTGTGGAAACCGGAAATGCCAAATTCCTTGAGAATGGCGAAGTTAGTGGGAGTGATCAAGTAAGGGATGTCATAGTCAATGAAGTTAGGGTGGCAATTCCAGCTCCTTTGCCCCCAATTTCAATTGATGAAGTTCCACATAATGATAATGTTGACCCAATCAATACTGTGGAACCTAACGTTGATGACCCTCCACTCCAGAATGATAACGTTGCCACTGAAGTTGTTGATACAGCTCCTGAAATAGTATTAAGAAGGTCCACAAGACCTAGAAAGCCAACTACTTCAGATGACTATGTATATCTACAACAATGTGAATTTGACATTAGTATTGATAATGATCCGGTTACGTTTTCACAAGCTATAAATTGTGATGATTCCGATAAATGGATTAATGCCATGAAAGATGAGATGGAGTCTATGGCTAAGAAAGAGGTCTGGGAGTTGGTCAATTTACCAGTAGATCATAAGGTTGTCGGCTGCAAGTGGGTCTTTAAGACCAAGCGCGACTCCTTGGGTAATATTGAACGACATAAAGCCAGACTGGTAGCTAAAGGCTTTAATCAGAAAGAAGGCATTGATTATAATGAAACCTTCTCTCCAGTTTCTAAGAAGGATTCATTACGGATCATTTTAGCTTTTGTAGCTCATTTTGACTTAGAGCTACATCAAATGGATGTGAAAACGGCATTCTTGAATGGGAGTTTGGAAGAAGAAGTCTACATGGCTCAGCCTGAAGGCTTCATTATTGATGGCAAAGAGGACAAAGTCTGTATATTAAAGAAGTCCATTTATGGACTTAAGCAAGCTTCTCGACAATGGTATATTAAGTTCCATAATACCATTACCTCCTTTGGGTTTCAAGAAAACACTGTTGATCAGTGTATATACCTGAAGATCAGTGGGAGTAAGTTTGCATTTTTGGTCTTATATGTCGATGACATACTTATTGCAAGCAGTGATTTGGGACTATTACGTCAAACTAAAGATTTCCTATCAAGCAACTTTGAGATGAAAGATATGGGAGAGGCGTCCTATGTGATCGGGGTGGAAATATCTCGAGACAGATCACAAAGGACATTAGGGTTGTCTCAGAAAGCCTATATCAGTAAAGTTTTAGAAAGATTTAACATGGTAAAATGTAATCCCAATGATGTTCCTATTCAGAAAGGGGATAAGTTCAGCTTAAGTATGTGTCCTAAGACTGAGCTAGAACGAAATACCATGAAAAACTTTTCTTATGCATCTCTGGTTGGAAGCTTAATGTATGCGCAGGTCTGTACAAGACCTGACATAAGTTTTGCAGTAGGTATGTTGGGTCGATATCAGTCCAATCCTGGAATGGGTCATTGGAGTGCGGCTAAGAAGGTTTTAAGGTACTTGAAGGGAACAAGGGACAAAATGCTCACTTATACACATACTGATCAGCTTGAGGTTATTGGATATGCTGACTCAGATTTTGGAGGATGCGTGGACTCAAGGAAAAACACTTTTGGTTATGTGTTTGTTTTAGCTGGGGGAGCAATCTCCTGGAAAAGTGCTAAACAAACAATTATTGCCTCATTCACTATGGAAGCTGAGTTTGTAGCGTGCTTTGAGGCTACTATTCAAGCTTTATGGTTGCGGAATTTTCTTTCAGGGCTTAGCATTATGAATTCTGTTGCAAGGCCGTTGAGAATTTATTGTGATAATACCGCAGCTGTTTTCTTTTCGAAGAATGACAAGTATTCTAAAGGGATAAAGCACATGGAAATGAAATACTTGTCAGTTAAGGAGGAAGCTCGGAAAAACACTGTGTCAATTGAGCACATTATGACTAGTGCTAATATAGCAGATCCTTTAACTAAGGGATTACCTCCAAAGACATTTTTGAAGCATGCTATTGATATGGGTCTGGAGGATAATCATTAAGGCTTTTCGTTTATGTTTGGATCATACTAGTGCTTTGTAATGATGACACTTATGTTTTGATTAATCGACTTATGTTTTATTATGATGATTTCCACACTTTTCTGTATCGTATTATTGTTATTGTATACATTGTTGTTGCACGATTAACATAATCAGTCCTTTTCCTCGAGGACATCATTTGGGGATTATGTTTGCTCCTTGTACAGACTGATTATTCTAAGTGATTGGTCCGTAGTACATGGAAGGACCACTTCTCTTTTATATTAGTGTCTCCGCCATAACTCAACCAGTTGTTCAGGGATGATCAGGGTAATTAAGATAAACTCATTATGTGTTCATTTAACCGTCTATGCGCCTTATGTTATAATTAAACGTGACATTATGTTTTAATCAGTAATATGGTCCAAGTGGGAGAATGTAAGAATTATTATTTAATTCTCTGTTATGTGGACCTAATTACCGATGTCAGTCACCTTAATTAATAACGGTTAAATATATGTTCCGGGTTTTTAGTAGGAGTCCTAGTTTAAGTGGATTACGGTTAATGTTTACAGGCCATTAACATATCAGACCCACTTATCTTATTAAGCCCCTCCTGCCACCTCTCTATATAAGCAACACATGTTTGTGCTTTAACCTAATTCATTTATATTAAGAAACACACATAAAGAAAGTGAATTAGAGAATAAGAAAGGCAGGAGAAGGCAAAACAATAAGGGTTCATCTTTTATCTTTCTCAAGTGATTTTATTATCTGATCTAATGGCTACATCACGTAAGTACCTTTCAGTAATTATTGCTTTAATCAAGATCCTATAATTTATGTTTACAACACCTGCACCCCATCATTTGTCAGAAGAAACAAATATTGTTCACTAACAAGAAAAACTCACATCCTTCAAAAAGTCCTTAAACAGTTCAAAGTGTTCTCACTCTGAAAGTAAAACTATAGATAATGCTGCTGTGCTACAGGCCTACAGCACAACCCACAATGTTGAAACGTGGTGCTGTCTGCTAGAACTTAAGACTTAAAGAGAAGTGAGTATAACAACGAAGGGATGGAATAGAGCACACATTGTTGGTGATTTTGATCACAATGGCATTTAAGTGCATTTGGGTTTTCAAGTCAAAATCGGTTTGAGCTTGTAATGGATATAATGTGAGTCGGAGAGTACGGGAGTGTATGCTCATATACTTGTAGTTATCGAGTTCATGGTTAAACTGGATAAGGTAGTGATAAATAATTTTATCATGTGTAAATTACACATTTATAAGTGTAAACGATGTATATTGTGTCCCCTATCAGGGTTATATACTCGAGGTTAAGTATGTTAATACTTACAATATTTTTCGCAAATAAGCAAATGTGTTTCGATATGAAAATACACGACCCCGATCGGGGTGGCCTGGCCCGATCGGGGCTACTGTCCTCTTCGAATTTGCACATATTGCATGAGATTTGGCGGTTGACATGACTTGTGATTGGTTGGTTAGCATACCAACGTCCTTATCCTTTCAATTGGCAGTATATTATCTACTATATACTAATCCACAAACATTTGCTGCTCTGTGATTGGCTGCAGGATTTTAGGAACAGTGGGCCCCACATCAAAACTAAAACATTAATTACCCTCTCTCCTCTACTGATTTATTTAAACTCTCTTTACATATTTACAAACTCTATTTACATATTTTATTTACATATTCACAATTCCATAATTTTATGTTGTTTAAATACTTTCATATTATTTTCATATTGCATGATTAAAATAAAAAATATTTAAATACTTTCATATTATTTTCATACTGCATGGACCATCTACTTTATATAAAAGTAGAAATATTTAAAGGTTTCTTATTCGTTCCTTAAATTCAAGGATGAAAAGCATTTTTGTTTTGTTTTATATCACACATTCACACCCACGTTCATTGTTCTCATTTAATTACTTCATACTCTCTCACTCTCTTATGATACTACTCTCTAGATTTTTTATTTTCTTTGTTTTACACTAATTACTTACCAACAAAAGCACTACTAAAAGCTTCAATGTTACATTAATAAAGACAGCCAGATCAAATACATACATCCTAAAAACGAGTAACTTTTATAAATAAAAATTATCATAGTAAAAAAAAACAATATATTTTGAGTATATTTTCTGGGAAAAAATTATTAATTTTTGAATTTTGTATAATTTCTCGAGAAAAATAAATTTGATAAATACTTTTTTATAAAAAAAATTACTCTGTATAACAATAGAACTCGCTCGATTTGAATCGCAATTTTTTCGAAAACAATAGTTGTTTTTTCATTTAAAAAAAACTGTAATTATTTTTTAATATTATGGTAACATAATAGAGATATTACCTTTTTCAAAAAAAAAAGTTTCATAATAAAAATAATAATCTATGAATAATGTACGAAAATACGTATGTTTTCAAAAAAAAAAAATTTAAGAATTTTAAAAATGATGTATAAAGAAAAAAGAGAAAAAAAAAACTAAAATATACTAACTTAACAACTCTTTAAAAAAACATTTTAAAACAAAAATATAATTGAAGGATGAAATAAAATAATAATAATAATAATAATAATACCAAACCGATAATAATCATGAAGGATAAAGGGAGCATTCATGAAAACATTTAGCTTTGATATTGAGCTCTTCATCTTAAATTTGAACTTTAATTAGCAAACAAAAAAAGACATATCTGAAATTGGTGATGATTATATAACATGATGGTGATGTTGTGATGAAATGTGGTGGCTGAGATTTTAAATTTGGTGTGGTTGTTTTGCAGAAGATTGAGAAACTAAGTGGAGAGATAAAGTTTGAGTGAAAGAGACAAAGAGTTTGATTTTAAATCTATAAGCTAACATTGGTACTCTAGGGTTTAGGAGAATAATTAGAAACCGAGATAGTGAAGGTTTAAAATGGGATAAACGGGTCATATAAATGGGCCTTAAATAATTAGAAAACGAGATAGTGAAGGTTTAAAATCAAGAAGGGCCTATTATAGATTTGTGGCCGAGGCTTTTTTTCTCTTAAAAAGATCGATTTGTTTTAAGTTGATTAATTTAACATTATTTCATTTAGTAATTCAACGTTTTGTTTTTTGGAAATATCAATTCATTTTTCGTCGATCAGATATCGTTTAAGCTTCGGGGACCAACCACCGTTATAGTAGTTTGAGCCGGCGACTACTAAATTAAATCGATTATTTAATTACATTTGTGTTGAAAACTATTGTCGTCAGAATGAAAACTGTTTTTTTCCACTAAATTAATATGTACGTTAATTACATTAGTGATGAAAACTATATAATATCAACGGAATGAAAAATGTTGCATAAATTATACTCCGTATGTACTTTGAATCTCCAATTATGCACTTATTTATATTATCAAGGTATTGCACACCTAATTACGTTCATTTATATATGCTCACGTCTCCAGTGGCACACCTCTTATTACGACCCGTGCATTTTCTGCACGGGTTTAAAACTAGTGTTTGTGTATTCCACACACATATGGATATATATATTGAGTGTGAGGAAACATTATTTTACTCACTTCCAATTTCAGATTTTTGACATTAACAAAAGCAAATACAAAACTCCCATTGTTCTAGTACTTTGTTCTTGCCTTAAGACAAAGGTATAATCATCTTATCAGACAGAGAGTTTGTGATACCCAAAGGCTAGTAGGGTCAAAATACTCTATGGAAAGTGTGTTTTTACACAATTCGATTGGGTTTATAAATACTGTCTTACATTGTTTTTATTTCCGTCTTTTATAGACTTGTATTTTCAGTTTTCATTGTATAATTGTATACCAATATACAACACACACCTCATTCAGCAAATCGGGTAATATCCTGTAAAAAAATACTGGTAGCATGTTTGGTGACTGAAAATGCTTCAAAAAAACTTGATAAAGAATGGAGAGAGAGATGAGATATATGAACATGATATTCCAAGTTCTCTTCATTATAATATCTCAGTTTGCATTGTGAGAGAAGTCTTGTTTAGCAATAGTAAAATGTAAATGACAATTTATCACAAGCCATAGAATTTATATCTACTGCATATAGAAGGATTTGTACAGTACAGGTTAAAAGAAACGGCAAAAAAAAGCTTTACTTTATTGGATACAGACTGCCATGCTCTTGAGGCAAGAAGAATCTAATACACATAAAGATAAATTCAGGGGTGAGAGGAACGGAACATGAATAAGCATTTATTGACTCAAACAAATACTCATATAATAAATCATTCTGTTGTGAATTTGTGTCGAAGACGGACTAAACTAAGGCAAGAAATATAAGCCAGACGAAGAAAGGATATGTGATATGCACAGGTCGCGAATTCCTGGTGCCAGGGACGGAGTATGTGCGGCTTTGTGCTCAACGTGGTCTTTCCATACGTGACTTTGGCTGAGCTTTATGTAAATTGTGGGTCCCTCCACTTTCCTAAGTCCAATTAGTCTTAGCCTTAGATTGTTTGGTTTATGGGTACGTTGTGTACGTATTGTTTAGGAAATTATTTATTAATTTCCTATTAGTCTTTGTTTCATAATTAGTCTAGGTCTCTTATTTTAGGGTAGAATAAAATTATATAAAGATCCTAATATTAGTCTAGATTAATGAAGGAGGTGGAGATAATATTTGTGAGCACAATCTTATGAGAGTCGATTTGTGAGGTTCCCTTTGGGAGGAAGCTTCAGTTTGTTCCGGGCTCAAGTAGATTGGCGTTCATCTGAATTTGGAGATCGAAGGAGTTTGTTCGGATCTTGTTGGCCTCAAGATCGTTTGTCCTTCATCTCGGCAGAGTAGTCTCTTTTGTCTATTTGAGATTACTATATTTGTTGCTAGAATTGGGTACACTTTTGGCTCGTAGTAGCGCGTGTGTATCAGTCTACTTTTGTACTATTATCTCCACAATAGGTAAAATTTGCTCTCTTTCCGGGTGGACGTAGCCAGTTATTTTACTGGTGAACTACGTATATCTGTGTGTCACTTTATTTGTTATTCGCTATTATTTTGTTCTTATCACCCTAATCAACTAACTATTGGGTAACTATTGTGGTTTGTGTTCAAGTCAGAGTGGAGATTACTAGGACAAGTAGTGACTTGAGAATCGATTATGTTGAAGCTGATTTTTGGTTGTTCTTGGTTTGGTTCGTTTTTGGGTAATTCAAGTCAAGGTGAAGATTGTTAGGAATTTTTACCTTGAATTTGTGTCAAAGATGGAAAGGCAAGAAGAAGCGATCGAAGGAATAAAGCTAAACCGAGGAACGCTCAATTCGTACGAAGAATTGGTTTTGGACGTAGTGCATGATGAGATGCTACATTGACTTGGAAGTCAATGAGAATCTTGGTTTCCTAATTGATGCTTTCTTTCTACGTGAGTTTTTGGTTAGCTTTGTGTTTAGGAAATTTAATACTCCCTCATAGTCACTCATTTCTTCCCCTTTCCCTTTTACACAAAAATTAAGGAAATGAATTTGGACCACACAAAACACACTACCCCACATACAAATGAATTTAGACCACACAAAACACACAACCCCACATCCAGAAAGGGAAAGAGGGAAGAAAACCCGACTTACCCAATAAGGAAAGAGGGAAGAAATGACCGACTAGGAGGGAGTATTAATTTCTTAATTGTCTTTGTTTCCTAATTAGTCTAGGTCTCTTATTTTAGGGTGGAATACAATTATATAAAGACCCTAATAATTGTCTAGAATAATGGAGGAGGTGGAGATAATATTTGTGAGCACAATATTATGAGAGTCGATTTGTGAGGTTTTCTTCAGGAGGAAGTTTCAGTTTGTTCCGGGTTCAAGTAGATTGGAGTTCTTTTGAATTTGGAGATAGAAGGAGTTGTTCGGATCTTGCTAGTCTCAAGATTGTTTGTCCTTTATCTCGTCTGGGTAATCTCTTTGAGATTATTATATTTGTTGGTAGAATTGAGTATACTTTTGGCTCTTAGTAGCGCGTGTGTACCAGACTACCGTTTTACTATTATCTCCACAATAGTAAAATTTGCTCTCATTCGGGATGGACGTAGCCAGTTATTTTACTGGTGAACCACGTATATCTGTGTGTCACTTTGTTTGTTATTCGCTATTATTTTGTTTTTATCACCCTAATCAACTAACTATTGGGTAACTAGACGCCTCCGTTACAACACATTCTAACCTTTTTGCGACGTGTCCAACCCAACAAATCAGGAATCTTGGCAACGTATTTCCTCATTTCCTGTAACAGTGAAGACGATTTAATCACGTGCACAAAAATATTGAATTAACTTGTGAAACAAAAAGAAATAGATGGAAGGAGAAAACGTACATGAAGCGAAGGAAAGCACCCTTGGGCACAAGTATAGCTTGACATGAAAATGGAAAAGAAACACGGATTCATACGGTTAGAGTGGCAAAAAAAAATATATTCACATTTCAGAAAATATACTCCCTCCGTACCGGTCATTTGTTTACCATTTCCATATTTGGGTTTCTCGTTCATTTGTTGTAGGAACACTTTTAATGAGTAAATCGATCACCCTACCCACAAAAGTCTCATCCCCTCTACTTGATTTTTGTGTCAAAAGCAAAGGTAAACAAATGACTGGGACGGAGGGAGTAGCAAGCAAGATAAGGGGGACTGACCAGGTTTAGGTTTTTCACGAAAGATCACGACATCGGGATCGTTTGTGACTCTGTGTTTGTGAGTATAAACCTTGGCTTGGTAGGTGCTGATTACTTGAAGGGTGGGAGAACGAGCCTTAAAAGTAATGTAGTACATCATGCGGGTTCTTCCTTGCCAGGTTATCAACTTAGGGTTCTTCCTTGCCTTCTTGTAACCTTTCTCTTTTGAAAAAACTGTTAATTTCGCCGCTCAAATGTCTATATTGCATCCATCTTTATGGGCAAGTGGTATCATTGTATCAAATGTAGTTGTTTACAGGACATCTCGCTCATCTGCAAAAAGACTACACTTACACATTGTGTATGGAAAATCCCATACACAACCACTAATAACGCGACACGTGGCAATCTAAGTTCCCATCAATTAGTATGGTTAGGGCTAGGTTAGTCATTTCACATGTCTAGTTAACTTATTAACTACCTCTAGTTAACTATATTTATGGAATTGTTTTAATTACCTTGTTTTATTATTAATATTATTATTAATATTATTATTATTATTATTATTATTATTATTTACCTAATTATTATTATTATTGATTGTATTATTATTATTATTATTATTATTATATACCTAATTAATTTATTTATTTGTTTTATACATTTACTAATCAATTTCGATTAAGCTTTCTTCAATTTATCAAAATCGAATTATCAGAACTTAATTCAAATCAAGATGAACCCTAATTACTCCAAGTTCATGAATTTAATCAATTGAAATCAAGAAAAATCATAATCGATTTACCCTAACTTATTCGATTAATCAACTCCCCTAATTCAATTAGAATGATCCATTCAATTTATTCTGATTATTAATCAAAATATATTAAATTAATTGAATATATTATATGATAAATTCGAATCATTTATCAATTGAATATATTATATTATTAATAAAAATCATTTATTTATTAATCAAAATCAATTTCCTTTTATTTAATAATTATTAGTTATTTTTGTTTTTATAAAATAATTATTTAGTTTCCTCAAAGCTTGATAGTGCTTACAATTTTAGAACTTCCTTTTTGTTTTTTTTAAATTATTGTTACCTTGATCTTAGGAATATCTTGAATATCTCCCTCTTTTATTCCCATTTTTTATCTTCCTTTTTTCATTCATAATATTATATATTATTCCTATTCATATCCGATTTAAATTTATTTAAAAGTTTTGGATTATATGAAATGTTATAATTGACTTAATCTGTTTTGGAGGGAAAATTAGGAGGGAATATACGATTAGGGTTGGTTTACATTGTATATAAATTCTGCTTAACATTATCTTCAAGCTCACACACAATCTCTAACTCACACAAATCATTCCATCTAATTCCCTACCATTTTCGATTTTATTGTCATGGCTAACCAAGCAAATCAAATTGCTAATTTAACTAGGCAACTTGCCGTGGAAAAAAAAATGCACATTGGTGATATGATGGAAACCCGATTCTTTATAAGGGCTATGAAGGATGCGATCGATGATCCCAAATTAATTGAGAAGACTATGTCCCTTTCCCCTTACCCTTTAACAAATGCGAATTATTTGTACGAGGAAGAATTCAACGCAAAGTATGGACGATCGCTACCGGAAGAAAAACCGAAGTGGCGTCAGGTTGGTGAATACGATTACCTCCTGATGCTTGTTGCCGACTATACAATTAGAAGGGTTGAAGGTGGCGATATTATTGATATCCCTAAATCCTTTATCTCTTCTTCTCACACCATGCCTCAACCTCAAGATGGAGGAAGTGAATGGTCTAAATTCGTTCCTCCCCCTAGGGTTTATTATCCTATCCCACCTACTATTGCAGACATGAAAGGCCCTCCAACGATTGAAGGGGCGGATGGAAATCCATCCGCCTTTAAGGTGGTTTCATGCAACGACATAATCTCGTTCTACATATTCCCTAGATCAGGAGGGTGGCAGAAGGTAAAGTGTACTCGTGTGTGCAAATCCTAGGGCTATGGTTGGTCTAAGTGCAAGAATGTTGTCCATGACAAGGAAAAAGAACATGGTTATAGCAAAACTATGTATTAGGTCAAGTATGTAGTCAGTTTTTTTGTGTGATGGGTAACTGGTTACCTATAATGTTTAATCGACTTACTAGATAACCTAATGCGTTTTGTTAATCTAATATTGCATGTGTAAATCGGTTTTAATCTTGCATATTTATTCAATTCATGAGTCAAGTAAGAGTCACATGCAAAATCAAATATAATGATGATAGTCTAAAGATTTGTTGAAATAATGATTTCGTTGAACTATTCAATTTTAGGGTCACAACAAAGACACTCCTCATGCAATACTCTAGACGTAAATTAGGATGATTTGTGACGGAATCGAGATGTAAACTAGCAATCGAATTTTCTAATCAGATGTTTATTTGAGACGATAAGACGATGAGACGTAAGTTAGTACCAATATGCGAACCGAGACTGAAATTAGTAACAATTGAATTTCATAAATATTAACTATATAGTTGAATAGGCAATGATGATTTTTTCAAGTTAGGCAATAATGTCAAGTCAAGTTAGGCAGTCAATTTTTTTGGTTTTTTTTTTAAAAAAACTATTACTTTCTACCAGTTACACGTTTAATTTGATAATAAAACTTTTATTACTTTCTACCAGTCAAGTTACGCACTCAATTTACACATTTAGGGAATTTTAATCGAATTCAAAAAAACGTCATTACTTAATTTTTAAAAAAAACTTCGAATAATCGTATGTCACAAAAGAAATAAGGTAAAAAAAATGACTTGACATAACAAAATAATCGTATGTCACAAAAAAACGTCTTGGCATAACAAAAAATTGACGTACGTCACAAAAAATAAACGTCTTGACGTAACAAAAAATGAAATTAACCAAAAAAAATTAGTTCTATTGCGTGTTACGAAGTGTGTTCCTAACAATCCTTCGTCGTTGAGGCGTTACTGGTTGTGAAGTACATGTTTCGTCCATGTTTATAGTTCTCCTAACCGTCTTCTGTCTCTGCCGAGGAGCTCTACCTGTTCCTCTCTTATCAACCGGATCTCTCAACCCCCCCTTCTATAGCCGGAAGTGTGTTCCTAACGATGTAACGTTGATTGTTCTCCCTTCGTTGTAATCTCCTACGACCCCACACCCTTGTAATATCGGAACCTCCTCCGGTGGAATTAAGATTTTGAATTCTCACATATTCCTCTAATTCCTTCACCAACTGTGATATTCCTCGCTCATATATGGCGTAAGACTCATCATCTTGTATTGGCAGCCTAGAAATATAGTCGTTCTTTAATGTCACAAGTCTCACAACAAACGAACGACTTAGGCGGGCGGACTCTCCAGGTGTGTAGTACCCAGTTTGAATATGCTTTTAACCCCGTACCACATCCATTCGCCACCAACTTAAAATGTACTTCTCGAGAATGAATTGAATTTTCTTCATCTGTAGTACACGGATAATATGTCTACACAATATACCTTTAAACTCAAAACGTTTACAAGTACAAGTAAACTCACCAATATCTATGTCAATAGTAACATCGTACTTTTTATCTCGACGATTCCACGATGGTTTTGTAACTTCTTCTGTTGCAACAAAGGTAGAGAAGTTACCAATGTTCATTTGAGCCTCCGCATTGGTGTGAAGTACTCCATACACCTCTTTCTTTATCTTCTTGAACATGCCATTTGTATAAACCCTGTGAAATACCTCTTCAACGAGGATGCTTCTATCGTACTGACAAGGTTTATCATCATAAGCAAAGTTATTCTTTAATTCTTCCTCCACCTTTATTCTTAGGGCATTCTCATAATTGTCAAGAAACACAAACAAAGTACCTTCAGGATTGACGAATATCTTGAAAAATCGGTTCGTCTATTCACTTCTTTGTGTTGATGACATCTGTACAAAAATTATCCCTCCAATATACTAGCACCCATGACTCTCGTTTTTCATATGCTTCTTTGATCCATGTATTTTCTCCAGTCTGATATTTTTTGACAAAAGCGAACCACCCTATCTCAAACTCATCAATGTCTACACTATCATGAACAACATTTGTTAGGGCTAACGAGATCTATTTCTACATAGTACAAGCACCCAAGTTATTGTTTGCATATTTCAACATATGCCAAAGACACAAACAGTGAGGAGTGTCAGGAAATTCATCCTTCACTGCCTTACCTATCCCCTTGCATTGATCTGTGATTATAACCGATGGAGCTCTACCCATACAATCTAACCATAGTCTTCAATGTCATTGTTAACTACTTCTATATTTGTAATCTCATTGTTGACAATATCGTCATTGTTAACATCTTCATTATTTGTAGTCTCATTGCTGACAATATCGTCATTGTTAACATCTTCATTGACGGTTTGGTCAATGAATATCTTGACATTGTCGGTATAATCATTCATTTCATCGTCGGTATAATCCCCATTAAGATCAATATCTAAATGATCCATTTTTTATTCTGTGTAATCAACAATGGTGTATTCTGTTTACCTTTTTTTTTAGTATACGTTATTATCTCCAACGTGATACTCTTTTTTAAAATGCCTATTTTTTAAAAAAAAAAAATCTTTTGCATAATCAAAAAATATATTCATAACTAAATTCCAATATCTCGAAAAATATTAACAAAAAAGTTGACCAAATCTTTGTAAAAGATATTTCCTAAAATTAATATATATTAAAACGTAATATCTTTTGCAATAATCTATTTCCTAAAATAAAAATATTAACATCTAATACGATCTGGAAAATATTAACGTAATATATTTCCTAAAATATAACTACTAGCAAAAAAGGAAAATATATTACATTTTCGAATAAATTAATATTAAGACCTTTATTATAAAAATTATATTAACAGTTTATATCTCACAATACAACAAGATCCTAAATATTATAATAAAAGATCTATCCTAAAATTTAGGTAACAACATTTAAAAAAAAAAGTAGTTTACAAAATAAAAAACGCAAAGAATTTATTTCAATTATTCAAGTCGACTAAATACCTTTTGGATTAAAAAAGAAAAATAATATTCAATTAACATATTAATACGAACAATAAATTAAGATTTTACAAAATAAATTAATATAGAAACATTTTAAATAAAAAACTTCCATAAATATATCGTGAGTTAAAATATGATATTCAAACAATAAATTATGATTTTAAAAAATAAAAATAGGAGGGAGTATTATGTTTTACAAATTATCATTTTACTATTTCATATCTCTATAAAATTAATAAAATTTTTATTAATTTTATAGAGATATGAAATACTAAAATGATAATTTGTAAAACATAATACTCCCTCCAATTCTCTACCTTCTTCTACATTTCCCTTTTCAGCAAATTCTATATGATCTTCCACTTTCTTCTTTAAGTAAGGAAAAAAACTTTACTACCCTTGTGAAAAGTTAATAATTATAAAAATACCCTACCTAACATTCTCCTAATTCTATTAATCAAACCTCTTACCTTTCGTTACTTTTATTAACCCCAACACTAATATTTCACCTCTCACCAAAATCAGAAGACTTTCCCTAACTTTTTTTCCCCAACTTTTTTCCCCACCAAAAACCCATACACCACCCCCATATCCCTCCTAATCACTTTTTTCTGAAACTCCAACTGCCTCGTCTCTTTTTTCTCTCACTATAATTTCTGAAATTTTTCCAGATCTAACATATTACCTCTCCATTTTACTTACAAAAATCTCATGTCAATTGATTCTGATCTAACTCTTCCTCCCGATGACCATGCTTTTGTATATAATGATGAACGTGTGGTGAACTCAAATTTTAAGGCATGTTCCTGTATGTCGGCAAATATAATCTCAAATGCAGTATCGACCGCCATCGTACCTGCAAATGCAACCTCGAATGCAAGAGCGACGGCTACCATCACATTATATCCGTATTGTTCTTTTTGTGATGATGAATTTATGACGGAGAGTGAAGAGGTAAGTGAGAGTAAAGAGGTAAGTGAGAGTGAAGAGGAAAGTAGTAAAGATTATCCTGGTCTGGGTTCAATCATTCCCGAGACTGAAGAGGAAAGTGACGACGCATTTATTATTCCTGATTTAAGCAAAGATGGTGATGGGTCATCGCAGTGGGCAAAAGACGATGTTACCCGTAAACGAAAGAGAGACTAAAATTGATGGAGTATGTGATTTTTTACTGTGTTGTTTAATTTTTACTGAACTGATTAATTTCCCGTAAACTGCTGTTACCAAGATTAACATAATGAGAATACTAAAAAGTGCACTGATGAAATAACCATCTTGATTCTTTATACAGAATAGATCATTACAAAATATTTCATCGATACTGAGTAGATCACTACAAAAAGTTGCATCAATACTGAGTAAAGAAATTGCATCAAACTGAGTTGATTATTACAAAAAGTTTTACATTCACATCACTTTATGGTCAAAACACACTTAGATATAACTACTAGTGCTATTAATTTGGATACGGGATCCCTAGTTCAACCATTAATTCTTGTAAGTTGCATGATTTGCCAACTGTTATCAAATATTGCATGCATTCCTTCACCAAATCTTCATTTACGGTCAAGTCTTTTAGTAGTAATCCTTGCCTCTCTTGTGCCGCTTTTCTTAAATGGGGCAATGGATAGTCATTATGACCCCTTCTTTTCATGATTTCAGTCATACAAGCTTGCATACTTATCCACACATTATCTAATACTGCCGCATCCATTTCTTCATATGCATCCTTCACGTTTTTAATCAATTCCAGCACTGTTTTTGCCTTTTTTATTTATTTTTCTGTTGTAGCGATTGAATTGATCTAAAAAATCCCAAGTCCAATATATTTAGATCATGGCTGTTTGGGGGTTGTTGAGTCAATGAAATATTGAAACCGTCTGACCTTCTAGCTGCCATAAAATAACCATCAACTCCATTTATATGTGGTTTTGCGTTGTCTTGTTGAATGACAATAGACCTTGATGCAGTTTGTGGCCATTTCATCTTAATGGCTGGTATAACTTTGCTCAAAATCATGTGTTTAGTAACTTCTTTATTAATCGATTCAATAGCTTTTGTCTCCATGGTTCCCGCTGCCCTATTTTTACTTCTTCGCTTTGCTGCTGCTTGGCATGTGAATGGCCAAATGCCTAATTTGCCATCAAAATTGCAATCACCATCTTCGTTATACCTTGGTCTAGCGACGGCGGCCATGAACATTACTTTGGTTATATACCTTTTGCTTTTGCATGTCCTATGAGGATTAACTTCAGTTTTCACTAGATAAAATGTTTGTGATGCCTTACATATGTAGAACCACCACTACAAGAAATCTTGTTTCAGGCGACTGTATTAAGGCGACTGATACTAGTAGTCGCCAAGTTGGCGACTGAAAATATATTCGGGCGACCAAAAATAGTCGTCAAATTGGCGAGTGAAACAATACTGAAAATTTAAAAAAAAAAACACGGGCGACTGAAATCAGACGCCAAATTGGCGACTGAATAAGCCATTTGGCGATCGATTTCAGTCGCCAATTTGGCGACTAACATTTCAGTCGCCAAATTGGCTATTATTCCAGAAGAATCAAAATTCATCCGCACACTTTACTTTACCAATTTTTCTTCAAACACCTGAAAAAACACCAATCCCTCTACAAAACCGACACCACCACTACTCCATTCCCTCAACCACCACTCCGACCACCACTCCGACACTAGCACCACCGGATCTTTGTGCTCTCCTTCTTCTTTTGTTGCTTTGTTTGTTCTAATTGGTGAAGGTATATTTGTTCTAATTTCAATCCTTCAATTAATTTAGTTTGTTTGTTTAATTTGTGATTCCTACTAGTATTTAGTTGATTTTATATGTTTATATAAACATTTGTGATGATTATTGGTTTTAGATGTTATATGTTTGTTGTAATTTGAATCCTTAGATTAATTGGGGGTTTTTGATTAGTGGTAGTGTTGTTGATATTATTAGTGTTGTTAGTATTAATTTTGTTGGTATTGGTAATTTTGATTTGGGTTAGTGTTGTTAGTAATGGGGTTTTGATAATTTTCATGATTTGTGTTAGTGTTGGTAGTATAGGGGTTTTGGTTAGTGTTGTTTGATTAGTTTTAGTATGTTAATAATATTAGTGTTATTAGTATTATTTTGTTAGTATTGATAATTTTGATTTGTGTTAGTGTATTTCGTATTAAGGTTTTGATAAATATGATTGTTTGTGTTAGTGTTGTTAATATTTGGGGTTTTGATTAGTGTTAGTATTTTTTGTACTTGTTGTGTTGGTTAATGTTTAGATTAAAATGAAGAGATTGGAGCGTACATGGATGTACGAAGAAAGACTTGATAAGAAAAGACGTCCTACCGCTAGATTTATAAAGGGGGTTGCCGAGTTTATTGAATTTGCTAAACAACAAGACGAGTATGATTTAGTAGTAAAGAAACTTAGGTGTCCTTGTATTAAATGCAAAAACATGAAATATCTACATGACATTGAGGTTCAAGAACATCTTTATACAAACGGGTTTTGTCCAAACTACTACAATTGGATTTCTCATGGAGTATCTTATTTTTCACTTCCCGAACAATCTAAAATCCCACAAAATGAGACACCATATAGAGATCTGGTAGTTGATGCCTTTGAGTCTAATATTTTCAATAATGATCATATACCAATGAGTGAAGAAGAACCATGATATAGTGTCATTTCACCCTACATTTTCACCCCTTTTTGTCTCGTTTTGCTTGCCTTTAACGCTCCCTAGGAGCGTTTCTACGTGTTTGACCTTCTTCTAGCATATTTCTCGCTTTTATCGTGTTTTTTGTAGGTAAACCGTCAATTGAGGCGATTTCTACCTACTTTTGAGCAACAAAGAAGAAGGTGAATCATTCGGAGGACCCACGACATACCTTGGGGCCCCGCATACCCTTGGGGGCCCTACTCGACACGCCAAAGCCCTCCCGAGTCAAGGCAAGCGAAACCGAGAAGGAAACAACAAAGTCAAGCGAAGGAAGAAGGGAAATGAGCATCTCACGGGCGTGAAATGCATCTCACGGTCGTGAGATGCTTTTCCAAAAAGAAGGATTTTCGTGGATTTGATCTCACGGCCGTGAAACTCATTTCACGGTCGTGAAACGTCAGTCACGGCCGTGAAACATGCTTCACGGTCGTGACTTGTTCGTGAAAGTTAACCTTGCTCTGCCAATTCCCTCACGACCGTGACTTGCAGTTTCACGGTCGTGAGACGTGTTTCACGACCGTGAAACCCATTTCACGGTCGTGACTTTGTCAGTCCATGAAGCTTCTCGAGGCCCATATTTCCTTCATTTTGTAAACCTATATATAGACCCTCTTATGTAATTAAAGGGCACGAAACCCTAGATCTAAAGCCCTCATAGAATTAGCATTTAATCTTGTATTAATCTTCCATAATTAAGCAAATTAGTCGGTTAATTAGTAATTTCGACTTGGTTTAGTGTATGAACTTGGGTTATATTCAAAGATTTGTGACAAAATCTTGGTATTTATATCAAAGTTCTCATCTTTCTCCAAGTTGGTATAATTCCTTTACTTAATCTTGTCTTTAATTAAGTTTTCATTTCAATTCTTGTTATTTACTTATTGCTAATTATAAAAATGTTTATTGTTGTTGATTTCCTTTTACAATCCTTAGTTAATGTTGAATTTCCTTTGAATATGAGTGAGTAGTAATCTTGCTAGGGTAATGTGGGGGATTATGGGTTCTTGTATGGGTTAATGTGTTCTTGTTGGGGTTAATAGTTGATTATTGTCTTGTCTCCATGCTATGCTTATAACATGTTTGATGAAATGCCTACTTGAGTTTGCATGAATCTTTCGTTTTTTTCGAATCCCATAAGATCGAAAGTCGTGGTTTTTCGTAGAACCGCTAGTTTGGCAAGCCGTATCTAGTGACGCGATAGCTAGTTAGAGTCGGTTTGAGGAGGAATTGTAAGAGTGAAAGCCTCAATTCACTTTCCTAGACTAGATGACATTTCAACTATTAGACCCGGCTCTCTCACTCGACTTTACTACCCATATGAACCCACTCACCCTAGTTTTCCCTCTTATTTGATAAAAATCCAATCTTTCTAGTCTTAGACTCCTTTTGTAGTTTTCATTTGCTTTTAATTGATGTTATTTAGTTTAGCCAACAAATCCAAACCCAAATCACTTTGTGACTTGCAAGAGACTTTAGTAGACTTTTAGATCATTTCTAGACAACAACCGTCCCTGAGATCGACATCCCTTCTTACACAACTATATATTTTTACTACATCAAAATGGCGCCGTTGCCGGGGACGGTGTATGTTTAATTTGATTGTTTTTAGTTTGCTTTAGTTTTTTGCCTCTTGTCTTGAGAAACCTAGTTTCTCGAGGCATTCTCACCGTTTACATTTAGTTTTCTTGTATGCCCAGGCGAGCTCCCCCAAAGGATCAACCTCCAATCGATCCCGAGATCGAAAGGACCTTTAGGAGACTTCGCAAAGTCTTCAAAACTGCAAGTACAAGCTCTTCTTCGAATCCGATTACCACAACGGAGGAGCCTCTACCTTCAATTGAAGAAAGGGAAATCCGGGAAAGTAACGAGGTAGAAATTGAGCATCCAAGTGTAGAGAATTGGGAGGATTTTGTGCCGATTGCGGAATTTGTGAATCCTTTTGGAATCCCACCAACAATCCCACTTCCCATCCAACCACCCACTCTCCTAAGAATGCCTAAATTTTCATCTCACTCCATTCCCACGGAAGATACTCTTCCAAACACCACCCCCGTACCACAAAATCTAACCGGAAATTTCATTGCTAAAACCGCTTTTATACAATTGGTGGAGAGAAACCAATTTGGAGGTATGCCAAGTGAAGACCCTCATCTACACATGGAGACTTTTTGTGATTCTTGTGATGTCGTTTCTCAAACGGGAGTGACTCAAGACCAAATCCGATGGGTCTTGTTTTCTTTCTTTCTTATTGGAGCGGCAAAACGATGGTTGAAGAGTCTTGACAAGATTGCTCTAGGTATTGACTCATGGAAGAAGCTAGCTCTAGCTTTTTATCAAAAGTTCTATCCACCGGAAAAGACAAATATGTTGAGAGCTAAGATAACCGGATTCAAGCAAAGGGATGAAGAGTCACTCTATGAAGCTTGGGACCGATTCAAGGAGATCATTCGTTCTTGCCCTCACCATGGTTTGAGTGAGTGGTTCTTGGTACAACAATTTTGGAATGGACTTTATGAAGATGCTAGAGGAATTTTGAACATGGGATCAAATGGAAGGTTCACGAAAGTAGATGATGCTCAAACTTGGGCAAGAATAGAGGAGATGGCGGCCCATAACTCACAATTTAGTAGGCCAAGGCAAACTCCTAGGGGAAAGCATGAAGTGAGCTCCTTTACCCAAATGGGAGCCGACTTTGGAGCTCAACTTAGCTCTTATATGGAAGCAATGAACCTCGAAATGGACCAACAAACGGCTATATTCCAACAAGCTCAAAGCTCATTAACTCAACCTCCTATGTAACAAGTGAATGCTATGGTGATGGCACCAAGCTTACCTCAAGGGGTTTGTGAATGTTGTGGAACATTTGGGCATGATCCTCAAGAATGTAGAGGATCCGTGGAACAAGTGAATGCCTTTCAATCTTATAGGCAAGGAACCCCCTACTCCAACTTCTACAATGAGAATACAAAGAATCACCCAAATCTCTCATGCAAAAGCCAAAATGTTCAAAACCCTCAACCACAACCATATGTTGCCCCACCCATGAGAAACAATCAACAAAAATTTCAAATACAACAATACAATCAAAACCAACCTTCCTACAATCAACCACAATACTACCAAAATCAATACAACCCACCACCAAAAAATCAACCTCCCATGCAACCACAAGTTGGGGATCCAAACTTGGACATTCACAAAGCGATTCTCCAATTGCAAAAAGATAACCAAGCCAAAGATATTATCATCAATAACATCCTTGCCCACAATAAAATGCTTGAAACTCAAGTGACCCAAATAGCCTCTGGGAGTTCCTCTAGGGGAAAGGGTCAATTACCTCCTCATGGTAACCCACCTAGAAATAAAACCGCCAATGCCATACATTTGAGGTGTGGAAAGAGTTATGAGGGACCAAGAATGCCAATTGAAGATGATAATGGTGAGGGAGACAAAGTGGAAGATGATGGGCCAATTGAAAATGAGGTTGTTGAATTGGATGATAAGGAGGAAGAGTGCTCTTCAAGTGAGCAAGTTGTTGTTGAAAAGAATGATGATGTGATAACAACGAACAAGAAGGTTGAGGAGCCTATTGTGATAAGGCTACATTTTCCTTCTAGACAAGCCAAAACAAAACTTGACAAGCAACTAGGCAAGTTCATGGAAATTGTCAAGAACTTGGAGGTCTCCATTCCTTTCACCGACCTCATCACTCAAATCCCCGCCTATGCAAAATTTATGAAGGACATCCTTACAAGGAAGAAGTCATTAAGTGGAGTTGAAACCGTGGCATTCACCGGTGAATGTAGTGCATTTCTACAAAACCCAACCCCTCCAAAATTGAAGGTTCCGGGTAGTTTCTCCATCCCATGCACCATAGGCAACATAACCATTGACAAGGCCTTGTGTGATTTGGGAGCTAGTGTGAGTGTAATGCCATACTCCATTTGTGAGAAGCTTGGAATGGGGGAACTTAAATGCACAAACATCACACTTCAAATGGCGGATCGATCAACAAAGCAACCTTTGGGTGTGTTGGAGGATGTCCCGGTTCGAATTGGGAAATTTTTCATTCCGGTGGATTTCATTGTTCTTGATATGGCGGAGGATTCTCAAATCCCCATTATTCTCGGGAGGCCATTCTTGCACACCGCCGGAGCGGTGATTGATGTGAAACACGGGAGGCTAACCCTTGAGGTGGGAGATGAACAAATTACTTTCAACTTGCAAAATGCCATGAAAGCTCCAAATCTTGGTGAAGCATGCTATTTCATTGATATCATTGATACCTTCGTTGAAGAAGTTACACCTAGCTTCTTTATGAGGGACCCTTTGGAGGCTATCTTGACTTTGGAGCCAAGGGATATCATGGAGGAGCTACATGGGTTTGAGTTCGACTTACTTGAAGCAACTTTGGAAGGAGAAGAGCTTGATGAAGAACAACTCTTAAGACTTGAGTCTATCATCCAAACCTCTTGTGCGGTAGACATCGCGGTAGAGGTACAAGCTCCTTCTCTTAAACCCCTTCCTTCTAACTTAGTATATGCTTATCTTGATGAGTCGAAGTGCAAACCGGTGATTGTAAATGCTAACCTTGATGATGATCAATTGAATGCATTGTTGTGTGTGTTGAGAAAACATGAAAAAGCTATTGGTTATAGCTTGGATGATTTGAAGGGGGTTAGCCCCGAATTGTGTATGCATAGAATTCATATGCAAGATGACCATGAGACAAGAAGGCAACCCCAAAGAAGACTAAACCCCACCTTGCAAGAGGTTGTCAAAGGTTAAGTCATGAAGCTACTTGATGCCGGGATCATCTACCCAATCTCTTACTCCGATTGGGTTAGCCCCGTGCACGTGGTGCCAAAGAAAGGTGGCACCACGGTAGTGAAGAATGATAAGGATGAACTAGTGCCCACTAGGTTAGTGACGGGATGGAGAATGTGCATAGACTATAGGAGGTTGAATGCCTCAACAAGAAAGGATCATTTCCCCCTTCCCTTCATTGATCAACTCTTAGAAAGACTTGCCTCAAACAAGTATTTTTGCTATTTAGATGGATATTCGGGATTCTTCCAAATCCCAATTAACCCGATTGACCACTCTAAGACCACATTCAGATGCCCTTATGGCACTTTTGCCTATAGGAGAATGCCTTTCGGCCTTTGCAATGCCCCGGCTACATTCCAACGATGGATGATGAGCATTTTTTCCGATTACATTGAATCTATCATGGAAGTTTTTATGGATGATTTTAGTGTGTATGGGAAAGATTTTGATTTGTGCTTGCATAATTTGTCCTTGGTGTTGCAAAAATGTGAAGAAGTGAGTCTTGTTTTGAATTGGGAGAAATGCCACTTAATGGTTAATGAAGGGGTAGTTCTTGGTCATCTCATTTCGGAAAAGGGTATCCAAGTTGATAGAGCTAAGGTGGAAGTGATTGAGCAATTACCCCCACCTTCAAATCTCAAAGGGGTGAGAAGCTTCCTTGGTCATGCCGGCTTTTATCGCCGGTTCATCAAGTTCTCCAAAATTGCTAAACCACTTACACAACTTCTCCTCAAGGATACGCCTTTCCATTTTACTAATGAGTGTGTTGCGGCATTTGCTGGGATAAAGGAAGCTCTTATTTCGGCTCCGGTCATGCAATCCCCGGATTGGGAATTGCCATTTGAGGTGATGTGCGACGGAAGCGATTATGCCGTTGGCGCGGTTCTTGGCCAACAGAAGGATAAAGCTTTGCATGCCATCTACTATTCTAGCAAGACCCTTGATGAAACACAAGTCAACTATGCAACGAGGGAAAAAGAGCTTCTTGCCATTGTTTTTGCTCTTGATAAGTTCCGTTCATATTTGATTGGCTCCAAAGTCATTGTCTATACGGACCATGCCGCACTCAAATATTTGCTTGCCAAGAAAGAAGCTAAGCCCCGCCTCATTAGATGGATCCTTCTCTTACAAGAATTCGATTTGGAGATAAGAGATAAGAAGGGTGCGAAAAATGCGGTGGCGGACCACTTGTCCCGGCTATGCTATGATGGAAGTAAAGATGACAAGCCTATCAATGATTCATTCCCGGATGATTTTCTCTTTGCAATTCATGAGACAATCCAAAATCAAGCACCTTGGTTTGCGGACTTTGCCAACTATATTGTGGGTGGTGTTCTTCCACCGGGCATCAACCACAATCAAAAGAAGAGGTTTTTGTTTGAAGCTAAGAGATACTTTTGGGATGATCCTTTATTGTTCAAGGAGTGTGGTGATGAGATGTATAGAAGATGTGTTCCACAATGGGAGTATGAAGAAATCATGAAAGGATGTCACTCCTCTCCTTATGGAGGGCACCATGGGGCAAGCAAAACCGTTGCTAAAATACTTCAATCCGGGTTCTTTTGGCCCTCTATGTTCCATGATGATGTTAAGCACTTTGTCCAATGTTGCGATGCTTGTCAACGCACCGGCAACATTTCTTGGAGGAATGAGATGCCCCAAAGGGGGATTCTTGAGGTGGAAGTGTTTGATGTGTGGGGAATAGACTATCAAGGCCCCTTTATTTCTTCAAAAGGGAATAGGTACATTCTAATGGTCGTAGACTACGTGTCCAAATGGGTTGAGGCGGTGGCTTCCCCTACCAACGATGCCAAGGTTGTCATCAATTTCCTAAAGAAGATCATTTTCCCCCGGTTTGGAGTACCTAGAGCTTTACTAAGTGATGGAGGAAAGCACTTTCATGAAAAACGACTTGACTCACTACTTCTTAAATATGGTGTTCATCACCGTACCGGTTTGGGGTATCATCCCCAAACAAGTGGGCAAGTCGAAATCTCCAACAAAGAAATCAAATCTATCCTTGAAAAAGTGGTCTCAAAGCACCGTAAAGATTGGAGTTCAAAGCTCGACGACACATTGTGGGCATATAGGACGGCATTCAAAACTCCTATTGGAATGTCGCCTTATAAGTTGGTGTATGGCAAGTCTTGCCATTTGCCCATAGAACTCGAATACAAGGCATATTGGGCAATCAAAGAACTAAATCTTAATGCAAAACTGAGCGGTGACAAGAGATTACTCCAGTTACAAGAGCTTGAGGAGTTCCGCCTCAAATCTTATGAAAATGCCCAATCTTACAAGGAGAAGACCAAACTCATTCACGACAAGAAGATTCTCAAAAGGGATCTCCAATGTGGAGACAAGGTTTTTCTATTCAACTCAAGGTACAAGCTATTTCCCGGGAAGCTCAAATACCGGTGGTCGGGACCATTCTTGATCACCGAGGTAGGGAGATATGGGGATTTCGAGTTGGCAAGCAAAGATGGTCAAAGATTCAAAGTGAACGGGCAACAAATCAAGCTCTACAAGGAAGGTTCTCTCATCGGGGTAGTCGAGGCTTTGTACCTCAAGCCGACTACTCTTCATTAATTCTTGAACAAGAACGGGTTTTGTGAAGTCCCCCAAGAATCACAAATTTGTATATAATTCTAACTTATCTTACTAATGCTTGATAGATATTAGTTTGCATGGAAATTGGTTAAATTAACGATAATGAGGTCGAATTCTTGTTTGGCCAATTGAATCATTAATTAAATCAATTTCCCATTACTTAGTTAATTTTGTAAATTTTTATTGCAATTTTTTTGTCGATGAGAGTGTGAGGGAGGGATTTAATGTGTTGTGAGATTGTTTTTGTAAGTTAAAATGAAGGAAACATGACGGAATGCTAATGAAGAAGCGAGAAATAGAACAAGAGTGAAGATTTTGGAGCAAAAAGTCGAAAAAAGACGAGTCACGCTTGTGAGAGTAGGCTTCACGTCCGTGAAAATTAAAGCAAAGCAAAGGATTCACGAATAACCCATTTCACGACCGTGAAACCCATCTCACGGTCGTGAAACGAGTTTCACGGTCGTGAAATCCATTTCACGGTCGTGAGATGTTGCTTAGGAATGCAGAAACTTTGTAAAAACAAGTCACGGTCGTGACTTGTAGCTTCACGGTCGTGAAACGCAAGTCACGGTCGTGACTGCCATTTCACGGTCGTGAAACCAAATGAGCCGAGACACTTATCTTTTCTTATCTTCTTTCTTTTCATTCCCTCATCTTCTTCATTCCAAACACAAACACACATCTCACAAACAATTATCTCACTAAAAATCACAAAACTCCCTCAAATCTTCACCAAACTCCCTCAAATCTTCCCCAAATTGTCACAAAAAGTCTTTTTCTTCAATTATAAACACATTAAGAACCATTTTTTAGCCTTACAAACACCAAAAAACTCAAAAAAATCGATTTTCAACCCTAGGTTTTGAAAAATCCGAAATTGGGGATCTTCTTTTTGGGTTAGTTTTTTAGCTTTCTACTTCAATAGAAAGTTGTTTTGGGGCCAATTGAAGGTTTTTCTAGTGTTCTTAATCGTTTTTAGAAACTTTTTTTAGCAATTTGTTTTTGGGGAAAAGCTTGCTTAAAGACAACAATGGTAGGACAAGGAAAGGGGAAAGCGGCGGCAGCACGAGCTACAAAGAGGAGGAGAGGCAACGGGTCCAACAACCCAAACGCGGACAAAGATTTGGAGATCGAGCAACTTCCGGGTTTTCCGGAAGTCGTCTTTGAGACGGGTGCTCATAGACAAGCCTTCGTAGCTATTCAAGGGTTGTAGATGGAGCCTACTGTTTTTCTGTGCCACGACATCATACGTCGTCTCGGCTTGACGGAACCCATGCAGAATTTTTTTGCGGTCTCAGGTATGGCTACTTTATACTCGATGCATGAGCTCTCCTACCGGAGTCTCACGCTAGAATTTTTGAGTAGTCTGAATAGTTGTGTAAATGCTGCGAGTAGACCGTGTTTTTCTTTCCGTCTTGCCAATACTTCGCATGTCGTCCCTATAGATGAATTTGCTGCCATTCTGGGGTTAGATTTCCCTTCTAGAAGGGATTCTGTAGAGCCAAAGGGATATGATTTGGTCCTGCTTTGGATGACCTTGACCGGGAGGGTTTTGACCGATTTCCGTAGGAATTCGGCCCTCTTAATTCACCACCCTGTGCCCCGTTTTTGGCACAGGTTAGTGTCAGGCACCTTCTTAGGTCGGCAGGAGCCGAACAACCTCACCCAGCTAGACTTGACCCTTTTAGAGTCGCACTTGAATGTGCAAGGGTCTAGGGATACCTTCACCTTCCCCCTGATGAATGAAATTTATAGGAGGTGGAGGAAGTTGAGTAGGACCACCGTAGCACGTAGACAGACGGTGGTCATGGGGGGTTTGGTGACATTTCTGGCTAAGCACTTTGACCCTGATTTTAATAGCGACGGGGCGTACGAGGCTTTGACTGGGGGGACACTTCTGGACGAGACTTCCCTAATCCACTCAAATTGGATTAGGCTTGACCGGGCAAGGAGTTTTCTTTGGGTGATCAAGGATGCAACCCCTTTTTACCTACCCTGTCATCGACTCCCACCTTTTTCACCTAGGGATAACACTATGGAGAGGCGACCCAGCTACTTGCTACCGGTGACGATGGCAGGTGGTAGAGCCGCTTCTAGTGGTGCTAGGGAGGAGGGAGAGTCTTCCCAGCAACCTCGACCCCGACCCCCATCTAGACCGAGTTATAGTGCACCTCAAGTAACATTGCATGTTCCCCCTTTTCCCCTACCATATTTGCATGCACCTTACCCCCCACCCAGTTATGTGAATATTCCCCCCTACCCCTTTGACTACCAGGGGTATGTTCACCCCGACCCTACCATCTCCCCCCAGGGCGACTACCTGACCGGTCTAATGCAGAACATGCATCTGAACATACATGAAGACCGGGTTAATAATTAGTATGCCTCCTACCCCAACTACTTTTTGCTGGCTAACCAAGGGTACATTGACCCTAACGGTTTTTTGCCAAGCTCGGCACAACCCGATTTTTTGTTTCCCAACCATGGAAACCGGGAAGGGGGTAGCGGCATGGAAACCGGGGGAAACCAAGGGAACCGAGAAGGGGGTGGTGGTAGATGAGGGTGAGGATGAGTATGAGGATGAGATGGAGAACTGTTGAGGAGGTTTTGTGTTTTTGTTTGATAATTGGAAGAGTCGGAGTGGTGTCTAGGTGGCTTGTTTAGCATCTACCCCCTCCCCTCTAGTGTGTGTCTCCTCCTCTCCTCTCTTTGATTGATATGATTTGTTTTCTTTAACTTGTAATTTTTGTGTTGTGTTGGTTGGCCTCGGCAACATTGGAGGCGGGTGTCCATCTCATCGGACACCAATATTTTGCTCCTTCTTGAAAAATCCAAATTGACAAACAACCTTTGCATTTAGCTACTTTTCATGCATCACGTAGTTATTTTTTTTTGTAGGTGTCATTTTTAGACTTTCCCGTGGTTGGTACCCCCATGAGGGGCATTGCATTTATGCACTTTACCGCCACGACGAGACTCCGATATGGCACACTGGACTTTCTTGTGGGAGGTACCCCCATGAAGGGCATTGCATTTATGCACCTTACCACCACAACGAGACTCTAGATTAGCAAATAGTTTAGCTTGCATTTACTTAGATCATGCTCTTTGTATTATATCATTTTGCATTTAGTTTTAGGAATATTATTTAATTCATGCATTTCATATAGAATAGTTCATTTGCATAACTAACCCTCTTGTATATATTGTTTATATTGTCAATACTTCTCAAAAATCAAAAACCCCAAAAACAAGTTTTTTATTTTTCAAAATATTTAAAACCCCAAAAACAAGTTTTTATTTTTCAAAATATTTAAAAACCCAAAAACATGTTCTTTTCCTTTTAGAAAATCATTTAAAAACCCAAAAACATGTATTTATTTACTTTCAATAATCCTATTTCATACATTGAGGACAATGTTTGTTCCTATGTGGGGGATGAGAAACTATTTTCATAGTTTGAAAAATTTGAAAAAAATCCAAAAACATGTTTTATTTTTCATTTAAAATCATTCAAAAATCCAAAAAAATTGAAAAAGTTTAAAAAATCCTAAAAATTAGCTTGTTTATATCTTATTTTGTATATATTTGCATTGCTTTTTCCTCTAACCTCCATACATAGGCCCGCTACACATCGCTCAAGAGACTTATAGAAGGGATTAAGAAGACCGCCATGGTATGATCGTTCCTATTTCTTCCCCTTCTTTCTTTCTTTGCTTCTTACCAGATGAGGAGTTTGGAGGAACTGTTGATGATTGCGATGTGGATTTTGATGAATTGGCGGTTGTGTGACCTATGTGCTGTTAGGGGGTTTCATTAGATTAATTGTCACGTAGTTCACTAAAGCATGTGCATTAGTTTGTATATATATGTTGCTTAATTCTAGGTCATGGCATATAGTTGCATTTAGGAGAACTTTTTGGAATGCCTAATTTGGAAATTGAACAAGCTTGGATAGACCCTTGTAGATACTTTTTTTTGCTTAGCACTTTGCCTATTAAAATAGATTTTGAAACACCTTTTAATGTGTATTTTTAGTATAATTTTTGCACCGTTTCCTAGAGCCTAGTCAAGGGCTTGCATTTACCATCTTGACCATCCCCATGGTGTGAAAAATTCCTTGATGAACGCTTTCCTAGGTGACTCTCGAGGCCATGTAATTGTCCAATCATCACTATTGGTCATCCTTACTCGGGACGAGTAAGGGTTTGGTTTGGGGAGATTTGATATAGTGTCATTTCACCCTACATTTTCACCCCTTTTTGTCTCGTTTTGCTTGCCTTTAACGCTCTCTAGGAGCGTTTCTACGTGTTTTACCTTCTTCTAGCATATTTCTCGCTTTTAACGTGTTTTTTGTAGGTAAACCGTCATTTGAGACGATTTCTACCTACTTTTGAGTAACAAAGAAGAAGGTGAATCATTCGGAGGACCCACGGCATACCTTGGGGGCCCCGCATACCCTTGGGGGCCCTACTCGACACGCCAAAGCCCTCCCGAGTCAAGGCAAGCGAAACCGAGAAGGAAACAACAAAGTCAAGCGAAGGAAGAAGGGAAATGAGCATCTCACGGGCATGAAATGCATCTCACGGTCGTGAGATGCTTTTCCAAAAAGAAGGATTTTCGTGGATTTGATCTCACGGCCGTGAAACTCATTTCACGGTCGTGAAACGTCAGTCACGGCCGTGAAACATGCTTCACGGGCGTGACTTGTTCGTGAAAGTTAACCTTGCTCTGCCAATTCCCTCACGACCGTGACTTGCAGTTTCACGGTCGTGAGACGTGTTTCACGATCGTGAGACGTGTTTCACGACCGTGAAACCCATTTCACGGTCGTGACTTTGTCAGTCCATGAAGCTTCTCGAGGCCCATATTTCCTTCATTTTGTAAACCTATATATAGACCCTCTTATGTAATTAAAGGGCACGAAACCCTAGATCTAAAGCCCTCATAGAATTAGCATTTAATCTTGTATTAATCTTCCATAATTAAGCAAATTAGTCGGTTAATTAGTAATTTCGACTTGGTTTAGTGTATGAACTTGGGTTATATTCAAAGATTTGTGACAAAATCTTGGTATTTATATCAAAGTTCTCATCTTTCTCCAAGTTGGTATAATTCCTTTACTTAATCTTGTCTTTAATTACGTTTTCATTTCAATTCTTGTTATTTACTTATTGCTAATTAGAAAAATGTTTATTGTTGTTGATTTCCCTTTTACAATCCTTAGTTAATGTTGAATTTCCTTTGAATATGAGTGAGTAGTAATCTTGCTAGGGTAATGTGGGGGATTATGGGTTCTTGTATGGGTTAATGTGTTCTTGTTGGGGTTAATAGTTGATTATTGTCTTGTCTCCATGCTATGCTTATAACATGTTTGATGAAATGCCTACTTGAGTTTGCATGAATCTTTCGTTTTTTTCGAATGCCATAAGATCGAAAGTCGTGGTTTTTCGTAGAACCGCTAGTTTGGCAAGCCGTATCTAGTGACGCGATAGCTAGTTAGAGTCGGTTTGAGGAGGAATTGTAAGAACGAAAGCCTCAATTCACTTTCCTAGACTAGATGACATTTCAACTATTAGACCCGGCTCTCTCACTCGACTTTACTACCCATATGAACCCACTCACCCTAGTTTTCCCTCTTATTTGATAAAAATCCAATCTTTCTAGTCTTAGACTCCTTTTGTTGTTTTCATTTGCTTTTAATTGATGTTATTTAGTTTAGCCAACAAATCCAAACCCAAATTACTTTGTGACTTGCAAGAGACTTTAGTAGACTTTTAGATCATTTCTAGACAACAACCGTCCCTGAGATCGACATCCCTTCTTACACAACTATATATTTTTACTACATCAAAATGGCGCCGTTGCCGGGGACGGTGTATGTTTAATTTGATTGTTTTTAGTTTGCTTTAGTTTGTTTTTACCCCGGTAATAATATCATGACATGATCATTCTACAATACCAAAAAAGTAGTCCCGCTAATTTAACTAGGCAACTTGCCTTGGAAAAAAAAATGCACATTGGTGATATGATGGAAACCCGATTCTTTATAAGGGCTATGAAGGATGCGATCGATAATCCCAAATTAATTGAGAAGACTATGTCCCTTTCCCCTTACCCTTTAACAAATGCGAATTGTTTGTACGAGGAAGAATTCAACGCAAAGTATGGACGATCGCTACCGGAAGAAAAACCGAAGTGGCGTCAGGTTGGTGAATACGATTACCTCCTGATGCTTGTTGCCGACTATACAATTAGAAGGGTTGAAGGTGGCGATATTATTGATATCCCTAAATCCTTTATCTCTTCTTCTCACACCATGCCTCAACCTCAAGATGGAGGAAGTGATTGGTCTAAATTCGTTCCTCCCCCTAGGGTTTATTATCCTATCCCACCTACTATTGCAGACATGAAAGGCCCTCCAACGATTGAAGGGGCAGATGGAAATCCATCCGCCTTTAAGGTGGTTTCATGCAACGACATAATCTCGTTCTACATATTCCCTAGATCAGGAGGGTGGCAGAAGGTAAAGTGTACTCGTGTGTGCAAATCCTAGGGCTATGGTTGGTCTAAGTGCAAGAATGTTGTCCATGACAAGGAAAAAGAACATGGTTATAGCAAAACTATGTATTAGGTCAAGTATGTAGTCAGTTTTTTTGTGTGATGGGTAACTGGTTACCTATAATGTTTAATCGACTTACTAGATAACCTAATGCGTTTTGTTAATCTAATATTGCATGTGTAAATCGGTTTTAATCTTGCATATTTATTCAATTCATGAGTCAAGTAAGAGTCACATGCAAAATCAAATATAATGATGATAATCTAAAGATTTGTTGAAATAATGATTTCGTTGAACTATTAAATTTTAGGGTCACAACAAAGACACTCCTCATGCAATACTCTAGACGTAAATTAGGATGATTTGTGACGGAATCGAGATGTAAACTAGCAATCGAATTTTCTAATCAGATGTTTATTTGAGACGATAAGACGATGAGACGTAAGTTAGTACCAATATGCGAACCGAGACTGAAATTAGTAACAATTGAATTTCATAAATATTAACTATATAGTTGAATAGGCAATGATGATTTTTTCAAGTTAGGCAATAATGTCAAGTCAAGTTAGGCAGTCAATTTTTTTGGTTTTTTTTTTAAAAAAACTATTACTTTCTACCAGTTACACGTTTAATTTGATAATAAAACTTTTACTTTCTACCAGTCAAGTTACGCACTCAATTTACACATTTAGGGAATTTTAATCGAATTCAAAAAAACGTCATTACTTAATTTTTAAAAAAAACTTCGAATAATCGTATGTCACAAAAGAAATAAGGTAAAAAAAATGACTTGACATAACAAAATAATCGTATGTCACAAAAAAACGTCTTGGCATAACAAAAAATTGACGTACGTCACAAAAAATAAACGTCTTGACGTAACAAAAAATGAAATTAACCAAAAAAAATTAGTTCTATTGCGTGTTACGAAGTGTGTTCCTAACAATCCTTCGTCGTTGAGGCGTTACTGGTTGTGAAGTACATGTTTCGTCCATGTTTATAGTTCTCCTAACCGTCTTCTGTCTCTGCCGAGGAGCTCTACCTGTTCCTCTCTTATCAACCGGATCTCTCAACCCCCCCTTCTATAGCCGGAAGTGTGTTCCTAACGATGTAACGTTGATTGTTCTCCCTTCGTTGTAATCTCCTACGACCCCACACCCTTGTAATATCGGAACCTCCTCCGGTGGAATTAAGATTTTGAATTCTCACATATTCCTCTAATTCCTTCACCAACTGTGATATTCCTCGCTCATATATGGCGTAAGACTCATCATCTTGTATTGGCAGCCTAGAAATATAGTCGTTCTTTAATGTCACAAGTCTCACAACAAACGAACGACTTAGGCGGGCGGACTCTCCAGGTGTGTAGTACCCAGTTTGAATATGCTTTTAACCCCGTACCACATCCATTCGCCACCAACTTAAAATGTACTTCTCGAGAATGAATTGAATTTTCTTCATCTGTAGTACACGGATAATATGTCTACACAATATACCTTTAAACTCAAAACGTTTACAAGTACAAGTAAACTCACCAATATCTATGTCAATAGTAACATCGTACTTTTTATCTCGACGATTCCACGATGGTTTTGTAACTTCTTCTGTTGCAACAAAGGTAGAGAAGTTACCAATGTTCATTTGAGCCTCCGCATTGGTGTGAAGTACTCCATACACCTCTTTCTTTATCTTCTTGAACATGCCATTTGTATAAACCCTGTGAAATACCTCTTCAACGAGGATGCTTCTATCGTACTGACAAGGTTTATCATCATAAGCAAAGTTATTCTTTAATTCTTCCTCCACCTTTATTCTTAGGGCATTCTCATAATTGTCAAGAAACACAAACAAAGTACCTTCAGGATTGACGAATATCTTGAAAAATCGGTTCGTCTATTCACTTCTTTGTGTTGATGACATCTGTACAAAAATTATCCCTCCAATATACTAGCACCCATGACTCTCGTTTTTCATATGCTTCTTTGATCCATGTATTTTCTCCAGTCTGATATTTTTTGACAAAAGCGAACCACCCTATCTCAAACTCATCAATGTCTACACTATCATGAACAACATTTGTTAGGGCTAACGAGATCTATTTCTACATAGTACAAGCACCCAAGTTATTGTTTGCATATTTCAACATATGCCAAAGACACAAACAGTGAGGAGTGTCAGGAAATTCATCCTTCACTGCCTTACCTATCCCCTTGCATTGATCTGTGATTATAACCGATGGAGCTCTACCCATACAATCTAACCATAGTCTTCAATGTCATTGTTAACTACTTCTATATTTGTAATCTCATTGTTGACAATATCGTCATTGTTAACATCTTCATTATTTGTAGTCTCATTGCTGACAATATCGTCATTGTTAACATCTTCATTGACGGTTTGGTCA
This sequence comes from Heliosperma pusillum, assembly GCA_022085475.1. NCBI lineage: Eukaryota > Viridiplantae > Streptophyta > Magnoliopsida > Caryophyllales > Caryophyllaceae > Heliosperma > Heliosperma pusillum. The sequence continues at coordinate 48,563 of JAIUZE010046330.1, forward strand.
ATGAATATCTTGACATTGTCGGTATAATCATTCATTTCATCGTCGGTATAATCCCCATTAAGATCAATATCTAAATGATCCATTTTTTATTCTGTGTAATCAACAATGGTGTATTCTGTTTACCTTTTTTTTTAGTATACGTTATTATCTCCAACGTGATACTCTTTTTTAAAATGCCTATTTTTTAAAAAAAAAAAATCTTTTGCATAATCAAAAAATATATTCATAACTAAATTCCAATATCTCGAAAAATATTAACAAAAAAGTTGACCAAATCTTTGTAAAAGATATTTCCTAAAATTAATATATATTAAAACGTAATATCTTTTGCAATAATCTATTTCCTAAAATAAAAATATTAACATCTAATACGATCTGGAAAATATTAACGTAATATATTTCCTAAAATATAACTACTAGCGAAAAAGGAAAATATATTACATTTTCGAATAAATTAATATTAAGACCTTTATTATAAAAATTATATTAACAGTTTATATCTTACAATACAACAAGATCCTAAATATTATAATAAAAGATCTATCCTAAAATTTAGGTAACAACATTTAAAAAAAAAAAATAGTTTACAAAATAAAAAACGCAAAGAATTTATTTCAATTATTCAAGTCGACTAAATACCTTTTGGATTAAAAAAGAAAAATAATATTCAATTAACATATTAATACGAACAATAAATTAAGATTTTACAAAATAAATTAATATAGAAACATTTTAAATAAAAAACTTGCATAAATATGTCGTGAGTTAAAATATGATATTCAAACAATAAATTATGATTTTAAAAAATAAAAATAGGAGGGAGTATTATGTTTTACAAATTATCATTTTACTATTTCATATCTCTATAAAATTAATAAAACTTTTATTAATTTTATAGAGATATGAAATACTAAAATGATAATTTGTAAAACATAATACTCCCTCCAATTCTCTACCTTCTTCTACATTTCCCTTTTCAGCAAATTCTATATGATCTTCCACTTTCTTCTTTAAGTAAGGAAAAAAACTTTACTACCCTTGTGAAAAGTTAATAATTATAAAAATACCCTACCTAACATTCTCCTAATTCTATTAATCAAACCTCTTACCTTTCGTTACTTTTATTAACCCCAACACTAATATTTCACCTCCCACCAAAATCAGAAGACTTTCCCTAACTTTTTTTCCCCAACTTTTTTCCCCACCAAAAACCCATACACCACCCCCATATCCCTCCTAATCACTTTTTTCTGAAACTCCAACTGCCTCGTCTCTTTTTTCTCTCACTATAACTTCTGAAATTTTTCCAGATCTAACATATTACCTCTCCATTTTACTTACAAAAATCTCATGTCAATTGATTCTGATCTAACTCTTCCTCCCGATGACCATGCTTTTGTATATAATGATGAACGTGTGGTGAACTCAAATTTTAAGGCATGTTCCTGTATGTCGGCAAATATAATCTCAAATGCAGTATCGACCGCCATCGTACCTGCAAATGCAACCTCGAATGCAAGAGCGACGGCTACCATCACATTATATCCGTATTGTTCTTTTTGTGATGATGAATTTATGACGGAGAGTGAAGAGGTAAGTGAGAGTAAAGAGGTAAGTGAGAGTGAAGAGGAAAGTAGTAAAGATTATCCGGGTCTGGGTTCAATCATTCCCGAGACTGAAGAGGAAAGTGACGACGCATTTATTATTCCTGATTTAAGCAAAGATGGTGATGGGTCATCGCAGTGGGCAAAAGACGATGTTACCCGTAAACGAAAGAGAGACTAAAATTGATGGAGTATGTGATTTTTTACTGTGTTGTTTAATTTTTACTGAACTGATTAATTTCCCGTAAACTGCTGTTACCAAGATTAACATAATGAGAATACTAAAAAGTGCACTGATGAAATAACCATCTTGATTCTTTATACAGAATAGATCATTACAAAATATTTCATCGATACTGAGTAGATCACTACAAAAAGTTGCATCAATACTGAGTAAAGAAATTGCATCAAACTGAGTTGATTATTACAAAAAGTTTTACATTCACATCACTTTATGGTCAAAACACACTTAGATATAACTACTAGTGCTATTAATTTGGATACGGGATCCCTAGTTCAACCATTAATTCTTGTAAGTTGCATGATTTGCCAACTGTTATCAAATATTGCATGCATTCCTTCACCAAATCTTCATTTACGGTCAAGTCTTTTAGTAGTAATCCTTGCCTCTCTTGTGCCGCTTTTCTTAAATGGGGCAATGGATAGTCATTATGACCCCTTCTTTTCATGATTTCAGTCATACAAGCTTGCATACTTATCCACACATTATCTAATACTGCCGCATCCATTTCTTCATATGCATCCTTCACGTTTTTAATCAATTCCAGCACTGTTTTTGCCTTTTTTATTTATTTTTCTGTTGTAGCGATTGAATTGATCTAAAAAATCCCAAGTCCAATATATTTAGATCATGGCTGTTTGGGGGTTGTTGAGTCAATGAAATATTGAAACCGTCTGACCTTCTAGCTGCCATAAAATAACCATCAACTCCATTTATATGTGGTTTTGCGTTGTCTTGTTGAATGACAATAGACCTTGATGCAGTTTGTGGCCATTTCATCTTAATGGCTGGTATAACTTTGCTCAAAATCATGTGTTTAGTAACTTCTTTATTAATCGATTCAATAGCTTTTGTCTCCATGGTTCCCGCTGCCCTATTTTTACTTCTTCGCTTTGCTGCTGCTTGGCATGTGAATGGCCAAATGCCTAATTTGCCATCAAAATTGCAATCACCATCTTCGTTATACCTTGGTCTAGCGACGGCGGCCATGAACATTACTTTGGTTATATACCTTTTGCTTTTGCATGTCCTATGAGGATTAACTTCAGTTTTCACTAGATAAAATGTTTGTGATGCCTTACATATGTAGAACCACCACTACAAGAAATCTTGTTTCAGGCGACTGTATTAAGGCGACTGATACTAGTAGTCGCCAAGTTGGCGACTGAAAATATATTCGGGCGACCAAAAATAGTCGTCAAATTGGCGACTGAAACAATACTGAAAATTTTTAAAAAAAAACACGGGCGACTGAAATCAGACGCCAAATTGGCGACTGAATAAGCCATTTGGCGACCGATTTCAGTCGCCAATTTGGCGACTAACATTTCAGTCGCCAAATTGGCTATTATTCCAGAAGAATCAAAAATCATCCGCACACTTTACTTTACCAATTTTTCTTCAAACACCCGAAAAAACACCAATCCCTCTACAAAACCGACACCACCACTACTCCACTCCCTCAACCACCACTCCGACCACCGGATCTTTGTGCTCTCCTTCTTCTTTTGTTGCTTTGTTTGTTCTAATTGGTGAAGGTATATTTGTTCTAATTTCAATCCTTCAATTAATTTAGTTTGTTTGTTTAATTTGTGATTCCTACTAGTATTTAGTTGATTTTATATGTTTATATAAACATTTGTGATGATTATTGGTTTTAGATGTTAAATGTTTGTTGTAATTTGAATCCTTAGATTAATTGGGGGTTTTTGATTAGTGGTAGTGTTGTTGATATTATTAGTGTTGTTAGTATTAATTTTGTTGGTATTGGTAATTTTGATTTGGGTTAGTGTTGTTAGTAATGGGGTTTTGATAATTTTCATGATTTGTGTTAGTGTTGGTAGTATAGGGGTCTTGGTTAGTGTTGTTTGATTAGTTTTAGTATGTTAATAATATTAGTGTTATTAGTATTATTTTGTTAGTATTGATAATTTTGATTTGTGTTAGTGTATTTCGTATTAAGGTTTTGATAAATATGATTGTTTGTGTTAGTGTTGTTAATATTTGGGGTTTTGATTAGTGTTAGTATTTTTTGTACTTGTTGTGTTGGTTAATGTTTAGATTAAAATGAAGAGATTGGAGCGTACATGGATGTACGAAGAAAGACTTGATAAGAAAAGACGTCCTACCGCTAGATTTATAAAGGGGGTTGCCGAGTTTATTGAATTTGCTAAACAACAAGACGAGTATGATTTAGTAGTAAAGAAACTTAGGTGTCCTTGTATTAAATGCAAAAACATGAAATATCTACATGACATTGAGGTTCAAGAACATCTTTATACAAACGGGTTTTGTCCAAACTACTACAATTGGATTTCTCATGGAGTATCTTATTTTTCACTTCCCGAACAATCTAAAATCCCACAAAATGAGACACCATATAGAGATCTGGTAGTTGATGCCTTTGAGTCTAATATTTTCAATAATGATCATATACCAATGAGTGAAGAAGAACCATGATATAGTGTCATTTCACCCTACATTTTCACCCCTTTTTGTCTCGTTTTGCTTGCCTTTAACGCTCCCTAGGAGCGTTTCTACGTGTTTTACCTTCTTCTAGCATATTTCTCGCTTTTATCGTGTTTTTTGTAGGTAAACCGTCAATTGAGGCGATTTCTACCTACTTTTGAGCAACAAAGAAGAAGGTGAATCATTCGGAGGACCCACGACATACCTTGGGGCCCCGCATACCCTTGGGGGCCCTACTCGACACGCCAAAGCCCTCCCGAGTCAAGGCAAGCGAAACCGAGAAGGAAACAACAAAGTCAAGCGAAGGAAGAAGGGAAATGAGCATCTCACGGGCGTGAAATGCATCTCACGGTCGTGAGATGCTTTTCCAAAAAGAAGGATTTTCGTGGATTTGATCTCACGGCCGTGAAACTCATTTCACGGTCGTGAAACGTCAGTCACGGCCGTGAAACATGCTTCACGGTCGTGACTTGTTCGTGAAAGTTAACCTTGCTCTGCCAATTCCCTCACGACCGTGACTTGCAGTTTCACGGTCGTGAGACGTGTTTCACGACCGTGAAACCCATTTCACGGTCGTGACTTTGTCAGTCCATGAAGCTTCTCGAGGCCCATATTTCCTTCATTTTGTAAACCTATATATAGACCCTCTTATGTAATTAAAGGGCACGAAACCCTAGATCTAAAACCCTCATAGAATTAGCATTTAATCTTGTATTAATCTTCCATAATTAAGCAAATTAGTCGGTTAATTAGTAATTTCGACTTGGTTTAGTGTATGAACTTGGGTTATATTCAAAGATTTGTGACAAAATCTTGGTATTTATATCAAAGTTCTCATCTTTCTCCAAGTTGGTATAATTCCTTTACTTAATCTTGTCTTTAATTAAGTTTTCATTTCAATTCTTGTTATTTACTTATTGCTAATTAGAAAAATGTTTATTGTTGTTGATTTCCCTTTTACAATCCTTAGTTAATGTTGAATTTCCTTTGAATATGAGTGAGTAGTAATCTTGCTAGGGTAATGTGGGGGATTATGGGTTCTTGTATGGGTTAATGTGTTCTTGTTGGGGTTAATAGTTGATTATTGTCTTGTCTCCATGCTATGCTTATAACATGTTTGATGAAATGCCTACTTGAGTTTGCATGAGTCTTTCGTTTGTTTCGAATACCATAAGATTGAAAGTCGTGGTTTTCGTAGAACCGCTAGTTTGGCAAGCCGTATCTAGTGACGCGATAGCTAGTTAGAGTCGGTTTGAGGAGGAATTGTAAGAACGAAAGCCTCAATTCACTTTCCTAGACTAGATGACATTTCAACTATTAGACCCGGCTCTCTCACTCGACTTTACTACCCATATGAACCCACTCACCCTAGTTTTCCCTCTTATTTGATAAAAATCCAATCTTTCTAGTCTTAGACTCCTTTTGTAGTTTTCATTTGCTTTTAATTGATGTTATTTAGTTTAGCCAACAAATCCAAACCCAAATTACTTTGTGACTTGCAAGAGACTTTAGTAGACTTTTAGATCATTTCTAGACAACAACCGTTCCTGAGATCGACATCCCTTCTTACACAACTATATATTTTTACTACATCAAAATGGCGCCGTTGCCGGGGACGGTGTATGTTTAATTTGATTGTTTTTAGTTTGCTTTAGTTTGTTTTTACCTCGGTAATAATATCATGACATGATCATTCTATAATACCAAAAAAGTAGTGAAAGGTCTAGAACTTCCGCATTACAAGATTGATGCATGTAAGGATGGATGTATGCTCTTTTGGAAGGATGATGCTTTGCTTGACAAGTGTAGTAAATGTCAAAAGGCTAGATATAAGACAATTGAGGGAAGTATTGTCTTGAAGGGTAAAAAAGGAAAGAATGAAAAAAAAAAAGAGGTGAAAAGAGTTTTTTATATTTATATATATTTTAATTATGTTTTTTATGTTATTTGATGTTTTTTTTATGTTATTAAGAGTTTATGTTTATGTTTTTTTTTATGTTATTAACTGTTTCTAACAATTTGAATATTTGTGTAATTGTAGATGGCAGGAGGTCGAGGTAGACAACGTGGCGGCGGTTCAAATAGACGCCATAGTACTTCTTCAGTCGGCGAGGAGGAGATGGAGGTTATTGATCAGCAGAGTCCGGTGGTCGAGGAATCGACCAATGACGATGAGTCCTCGGATCAGACATCGGAGATCCAGTTCACCTCGGAAGGGAAGATGATACTTGATCCCGCGGGTTTTTGGTAAGACAACAAACAATGTCTTTAATTTATTATTTTATAATTATATTACATTATTTAACATAAATGCATACTATTCCAAAATAATATATATATGTATATATTATTTTTCAGGTTTTCGTCTCAAAAGGTTGTACGAGGTTGTACTCAAAGTACAAAGATGAAGATGACGGGGGTTGCTCCTACTTGTTGGACCAAGGCTACATCCACACAAAAAGAGGAATGGTTCAATAATTTTAGGGTATATTTTTGTTTATATTTTGTTATATTATAATAATTATCGATAATTAATAATTTATTTTACTAATACTTACCTTTTAAATTTTAGAAAACATTTGACTGGCCGGCGGGATTAGAGTATATCGTACGTCAAAGGTACAATGAGACATACACTAGACGGTTAAGAGACAACATGTATAAGGTTGTCAAGAGGAAGAAGGAGCCGGAGCATATGAGAGGTATTTAATTTTTTTTGTTATTTGTATATAGTTATAATTTAACACATTTTATCATATTTTATAGTACTAATTTAAATTGTAGGTAGTGCATATGAAGAAATGATTAAATATCGTGAAACTCCGGAGTTTCAGGATAAGTCGGCCCAAGCATCTACAAATAAAAGAGGAGGAAAGAAAGATGGAGCGGCTGAGCCTTCACATCACGGAGGACCTCGATCTTTCTTGGACCTAGTTTTGGGTGTAAGTTTACATTTCCACTTTTTCGTCCATTTGAAAATTATAACTTAATTAAATTCTTTTTATTATTAAAATTAATCTTCTTATACAAGTCTTTAATTTCTTCTTTTAGAAGGGTAAGAAGAAAAAAGCTAACACGCCTACGGCTCCGGAGCTCTTCCTTGACACTCATTCCCGACTCCAAGACAATAAAAGATATTGGATAAAGCCAAAAGATAAAGAACTATATGTAAGTTTCAAACCATTTTTGGATTTTTACAATAAGTTCATTTTTTTGAATGTTACTCAAATTTTGTAGCTATTTTTAATAACAATGTTTATATTTTGTAGGAATCATTTTTGGTCGAGAAAGTTAGGCAACCCAACAAGCCCGATAACGAGATTTGGTTCGACTTGGTTAAGGGTTTCAAGAAGGGGAATTTGTACGGAATTGGCTCGGCTAAGGACGTATTTTACGAAGCTCCAAGGGCAAGGATGCCTTCCAGCTCAAAACGAACCTACGAGCCGGGAGTCGTAGGAAAACTCCAAGCCCAACTTGACGAAGAAAGAAGAAAAAACGCCGAAAGGGATGAGGAATTTCGGATAATGAAAGACAAATTTAAGGCTTGGGAAACCATGTTCGACAACTGCAACCAAGGTCCGCCTCCCTTTCGCCGAGATTATGATGAAGGCAATGGAGGTGGTGGTATGCAAGCCGAAGCCAATATGACCCTTGACTTTTGATATTAGTTTAGAAACTTGTTAATTGTGGTTGTTTAAACTTGGTTTTGTTAACCTTTAAGAAGATTTGTAAACTTGAGACAATTTTCTTGATATTTATGAGGATGTTCGTTTCTCATCGTGTTGTTGTAAATGTGTGAAATTGTGGTTGTTTACTATTGTACTTGCAGGTATGGTATGGTAATGAAATGACAGGATGAAAACAGAATTTTTCGTGCAATAAAACAGGTGTTTTGGCAACTGAAATGTTCATTTGGCGACTATTTTCAGTCGCAAAACCCCCTGTATTTTTACAAATTAAAATGACTTTGGCGATTGATTGTCAGTCGCCAAATTGGCGACTGAATGGTGTAGTGGTCGCCAAATTGGCGATTGAGGGCGACTGATATCAGTCGCCAATTTGGCGACTACTTCACCTTTCAGTCGCCAATTTGGGTGACTGATTTCAGTCGCCATGTTGCCAATTTTGCGACGCTTTTTTCAGTCGCCAAATTTGGCGACCGAAATTAGTCGCCCGAATTTTATTTGGCGACTAATGACTGCGACTGGGTCTTGGCGACTGATTTCAGTCGCCAAATTCATTTTAGCGACTGAAATTAGTCGCCAATATCGGTCGCCTGAATGTTGTTTTCTTGTAGTGCACTTTTCATCAATATGTACCATATTGCCCATGTTTCTAAACTTTAGTTGTTGTACAAATCTATCAAAAAATAACTTAGAAATCACAAAGTTTAACCTGAAATGCTTGTTATCAGTGGTCAAATCAGGCTTCACAGCATTTGTGTTTTTTCTTAGCTCTCCCTTCTTCACCCATCTGCATACTGAACTTTGTGAAGCACCAATTGCTTTTGCAAGTACATATTGTGATGTCTTATCCTCCTTATCAAGTGCTTCAATTTTCTCTTTCGAGAATACTAGTTTTTGTCGTCCTGTCTTTCCTTTAATTTTCGACATCACATTTATGGGAATCCCTTCTTGCCTTTGTGATTTTGCTTTTCTCCAGATATCGAAGATAGCTCTTGGGGTGACATTAAATTTGGCTGCAACTTCAGTAATTCTACCATGTTCTGATTTCCCTCCTTTTGAGTTTTCTAACATGAAGCACACTATTTGGAGTCGACTATCATCACTTAAGTTTGCCTTCATTGGCATTTAATTTGTGATGTTAATTTTATAAAAATTTTATAATTTTTTGGCTGTGAAACTTATGAAGTAGTGGGTGTATTTTAAACTAATGTAAATATGTGTATGAATCTGGGTAAAGAAGGCTTTGAAAAAGGGGGGAAATTTTGAATTTCCCACCCACTTGTGGTTTTGCCAGGTCAAATTTCTCTCCTCTTTTTTCGTGAGTATCTAGTAACCACTACCAATTCTTATTAAGCCGCTAATGATAAAATTAGTATTGGGTTATGATTCTACCACTTGCACACTTTATGCCCACTTGCTAATAGTATATATTAAAGTATTGGCTTCCTAAAATGTTGTGCAATCTAATGTGGAAGAAGATAGAGAATAGGAGGGAGTACGTAATCTATAAATATTAAAATAAAACAAAAATACTTATATATTTTAGTTAATAAAACATTTAAATTAAATAAATGTTTAAACAATGATGATGTGACTCATGAAAATGGTTTGATAAATTATAATCTATTATGTTTATTATTACTATTAAAATACAAAATCGGTTTAATATACTCCCTCTATTCAAGTCCAAACACAACATTTCCCTTTTACACGTTTGTCAATGCACGAATTGTAACGTAAATATCTCGAGTTTTACATTATAAAAAAATATAAAAGTTTGATCATCTTATTGTACTTATAAAGGCGATCAAACAAGATCCCACATGACCATATGTTATCTTACATATTGCAAGGAATCGTAAAGATACTCTTTACTCATGAATAGTGTCAAAAAAAGAAATGTTGTATTTAGACTTGAATGGAGGGAGTATATTATTAGGTTTTTTTTTAGAAAAAGAAAGACCACTAGATCGCGGGCTACCCAACCCACGAGAAAAAGGCGGGCACAAGTGGCCCGTTTAAGCGGGCGGGCCTTAGTCTACTTTGACATGTTGGGTAAATTTTTTCTTCTAGGCCCGACCCACAGCCGGCCCGAACCCGAAAATGAAAACCTCTATGTATCAAACTATCAACCAGTTGGATCATACGATGAGTAGTCAAAACTTAACTCAACCCGTGATTTCAACCCGACCCGGTTTTTCAAAGTCGGAGACTAGTAAATCTTTACCCGCAATTCAAAATGACTAATTATTTTAGTTTTAATACCCCACTTGGCTCGTTCAATTAGGTGGGTCAAAGATAGATCATGAATATTACTAAAATATTAATATTTTTATATAATATTTGAAATTATAAATAGTAACACAATTAATTTAATATTTTAAATCAAAAATCAAAAATTAATTAGAAAACAATTTTACCTAAGGTTTATATTATTAAATAATAAATTTGTATTTATAATAAACTTTTTAAGTGATGTATGGTACCTTCATATTTTTCCAAATTCTATGGTGTAACCCTTGTTTTAGTTAAAAAAAATTGATCGACTATAATTTGTGGCTACGAACTCCGAAGAAGACAAATTTTTTTCAAAGTAAATGTAATACTCGCGTCTTCCGTTTGCCTTGAATCTATCGAGTTTGTGTCCGTGTAGGGTATTGTAATACTCTGAAGAAGACAATTTTTTTTCAAAGTAAATGTAATACTTGGGCCTTATCCAAGGGTTGAGTTTAGCTGTTACTCGGTCGAGTTGAGTAGTCACTCGACCGAGTAGGTTGTCACTCGGTCGAGTAAATGTTTGTCTTAGCCGAGTAGAGGTGTCACTCGGTTTCGACCGAGTTTTCAGCGTGATCAACTATTTCGCAAATCTGATTTGTGTCTTGTGAAAACGCTTATGTTTTGATAACTCTTATTTATCATTTTACTTTATCTCTCCTTAATTAATCTCTCTCTAAAATCTTTAAAATCTTAATCACTACTTTTAATTAACTTAATCCATTATCCTCATCTTTGATTATTGATTATGAAGCTTCCTTCTTGGATTATCCTTTTATCTTTCATTTATTCTTTGTTGGTGAGCATATTATCCTCTTCATTTCCTTTGATTCTCAGTTTTGGGAATTCTTATTAGTTTGGCTAGATCTTTCTTATTGTTAATGTTTAGTGTCGGATTCGAGTTGGAGTAGTAGTATTAGATTAGTTGATGATAGAATTAGTAGTGATTGTTAGTATTATTATTGTTGTAGGCAAGGTATTTGACGAAATGACTTTATCTTCATCCTTCTTGTGATTGTGATGTGGCGCAATTTCCGGACTCCATTAATGATGATACTAGTGTTTGGATTGCTAATTGATGATGATTCGAGTGGTTTATTTTCTACGAGATGATGATTTGCTTAGAACGCTAAAAGGTAGGTGAATCTTACTCAGGTCCTCTTTCGTGAGTTACTGTTATAGTGTTTGAGAGTTGTGTATAGGTTAGAGGTGTATAATGGATGATGATGTTTGTTTGTGTTATACCTGTGTAGTAGGTTTTATTTGTTCGCATAATTTTGTAATGAGAAACTATCATTCCTTAAATTTAAACGAGAGGTTGATATATATGATGATTTTGAGTATTATATTGCATTTGTATGTCCTTATTTTATAAACTATCGCTTATAATCTTTATTGGATTTCTGATGGTATATTCCGTGCTTTCTCGATAATGCCGTTGATTTGTTAAATGCCAATTATGAAGGTGAGACAACTTTGTGCAGAATCACAGCCAGAACGTTATCGAAGGAGCTAAGAAGAAGGATACTAGAAGCTAAGTTGATATTAGTCATTAAGGGTGTGCACCGGTCCAAAATCGGACCGGACCGGACAGAAACCAAATCGATAAAAAATCGGGACCGAGGCCAGACAGAAATTTCGCTCCGGGACTAGATCAAAATTTGCAATACATTCCCACCTTTTCAAATTTTGGTCAGAAAAAAATCGGACTGAAAAGCCGGAATAAAATATACTTTTAAGAAAAAAATTAAATAATAATAATTCCGGTCTTTCCGGTCCAAATCGGACCGAAAAACCGGTCGACTAGACCGGACCGGAAACCGAAATCCTAAAAAATGATGGGCTGGAGTCCGAACCGATTTTTTTTTCTGGTTCCGATCCGATTGATTCCGGTCCGGACGGATTTTGCACACCCCTATTAGTCACCATTATTGAATCAAATATTGTGAAGCATTTTCATTTTGCCGTGTATGGATCATTGTTGGTGGAGGTGGCTGACTTTTGTAGTTTGGACAATTTCAGTAACTTTCTTCATAAACCCCTATATATTATTGTTCTTAGTCTTGTGATATTGTTGATAATCATTGATGTAGCTCAAGGATAAAAGAAAGAACAAAGTCTATAATTTGTTTAGTGGAATCAAGTGATAAGGGTAAAGTCGCGTCACCTTAATCAAAGTAATCCTAATTCACAACTAACTAATAGTCAGCGGTAAGTAAGGTATCGAATCCAGAGGGAGGCGGTAGTATTCTAATCTGTTAAACTAAGTTCGTCTCTATAGTAACAATTCCGGGGTTTTGATTTGTATTTCTAAACTAATAGCAAACAATAACAATAAAAGGTCTAAAACAATAAGATTTAAAGTTTAGGGTCTCAGGTTCACTAGGATTATTGTTCAGGGGTAAAGGTATAATCAACTATCATGCAATAAAGTTATCTAAGGTCACAAGATCGGTCGATTCAATTATGCCCTTTAGATCTACAATCTAACATGCGATCGCTATCTTTAAACGAGTTTTATTCAATTATCGTAGCCTATCTTAGTCTTAACCTGGTTGGTGTTAATCCTAATTTGCGAAACTAGTTAATTAATTCTGGCCAGTAATCAAACAACTAGAATTAAAACGATAATCAAACGATAACCATGCAATTGCAATTCAATTAATTAGCATACCCCTTTTAACAATCCTAGATCCCCTTTCAACCCTAGAAAGGAATTTAGCTACTCATAACAATATTAATAACAACTATAATAAATAAAGTAAACATGATTAACTATAATGAAAGGACTAACAAAGAATAATTAAAGAACTAGAAGGTACTAATTGAATAACAAAGAAAGATTAAAGAATACCGATTACAAGTTGAACTAAAGACAATCGTCTTGATGAATGAATCCAGTAGCAAAGCAAACAAAACCCTAGTTTCTAATATTAAAGCATATCTAATTATGAAAGACGAGCTTTTCTTTTATAATAAAATCTAATCAACTAGGTTAAACTAGTTTAGGAAAATACGAAAAGCCGTCAGTGGGTTGCTCGATCGAGCAAAGTGATGTTGCTCGATCGAGCATCCTTCAGCCCGACTCGATCGAGCAGACAGTGTTGCTCGATCGAGCAGCCTTCAAAATGGCTTGCTTCTTCGTTTTTCTTCATTCCTTCTTCACCGCTCTCGATTCCCATGCCTAACCTTCTACGATCCGACTCCGGCATGCTTCATATCTATTCAAAAAGCTCCAAATGCATCCAATCTGCATTAAAACATAACAGAAGCGGCAGAATCGATATTTTAGCTAAAATAGCATAGAAATAGGCAAGGAAAGACGGTAAATCGAGTTATATGTAACTAAGGGAAGCATAAAATATGTGTATAAATAGTGATTATCATCAAGAAGAGATAGAAACTATGGAAAATGGCTCACAATTGTGATTATCATCAAGAAGTGATATTGTTTTCAAAGGTTAAAAACAAGGGAATGATGAGGGGGAAGATAAGATACATTATTTAAAAATTTTATGCTTTCAACTTAATTTAGTGTTGAATTTTTAAATTGTTCAAGGTGCCATGATAAGCTCACAATTCTACCGGTTAACGTAGTAGTTTTTAGGACAATAAGACGATATGATGAAGCGGTATTGATGGATTTAATCCATTACTACCAACTCCGAGTATCATGATCATAATGGAGTTTTAAGCGGCTTTAAAGCGGTGCAAGAGATCCAACTAAGTCCCAAGGAAGGCTAGGAAACATGCCAAACAAGAACAAGTCAAAAGCCATCCAAAGGAAAAACAAAGAAGAAATCAAAGAAAAAAATCAGCACTTTAGGCGCACCGTGCGCCCTGCTGGAAGCACCCCATGTGCACCGTGCGCCCCTTCTGACGAGCTTTAGCTTTGTTACGAGCTTTAGCTTTGTTACGCGCTTTCACCAAATTACAGCCCATTAATCCTCTATTATGTGTAGACTATATAAAGATGAAAACACTAGGTTTTCATCATCTTATCTCATCTTTTATTTTTGGCTTGTGGAACAATTAATCAAAGTTGTAATCTTGGGATTTTTCATCTATTTTGGGTTTAGATCTAGAATGGGTAAATAATCTTATTTCTTAATTCAATTCTCAAAGGTGTAATCTTTTGGTTGTAAGACTCCTAATCTTTCCCTAATTATTGTTATTATTGTTAATCCCTTGTGTTTTATGATGTTGGATTTGGAAACTTGTTTGATTAAAGTAATTAAGTGTGATTTCCTTGTTATCTTAATCTTACCATTTTCCCAATCTATTGTTGTTAGAATCATTAAGTGTGATTTCCGTGTGATTCTATTTTTGCAACTCCTTGTAATTGAATTAGTGAGTGTGATTTCCTCCTAACTTGGCTTACAAGAAAGGGATTAACTTGCAATTTGGTATTAATTGTGTTCATTGTGCCTAATTGCTCTTATTGAACCTCTCATGCTTTTATCTTCTTATTAGTTGAATCAATGTATGTGATTTCTACTTGGAATGATTAATAAGTTGGGTTGATGATTAAGTGTTATTTCCTTGTCATTTACCACTATTAAGGAGGTTTAGAAGAGTAATCTTCACAATAAGATAATAATAATTAATTGGGGAATTGATTGAGTCAATGATCAACCATTTGAGGACCATCAATCCTATTGATGGTCCTCAAATGGTTGATCCTTTTTACATATTGTTTGTTACTTGCACATTTATTCTAGTTACTCTATTAATTACAAATTACATTCCCCCTTCCCTTGGGTTCGACCCTTGCTTTCCACTTTACTTTAGTTTAATTAGTAGGTAATTAGTAAGGTTATAAATAGTTAATTTGTCCGTCTTTAATAGCGACGTTTTAGGCGAGTCATGCCATCACCATCGATGTTCCTGATGTAGTGATATGTTGAGATGTTCTTCAGTTCACATGATAACCTCTTTGGCCTACACCATTTCATTTGTGGTCGAGTGTTATTCTTGAAAGCAGAGTGTCAATTCACTTCGATAGTTATTGAAAGTAGTGTCGTATTGTCACTATTATACGCCGATACTTGTGTATATGCTAAAATGAAAGCAAAGAAACCATCGAACTTACGCATTATAGACAATAATCGTATAATATGCATACACATAAAAATGTTATTTAATAGAACAATTATCGTCCTCACTCCTCCTTAGCTCCAATGAGCATTGCAACATGAGCAACCAAAGTAACAAAACTAATAGTTGGTCTTGTTTCAGACGGACCATTTTGGTCTGAACCAATAAGACGGGATTTTGTAACCACTTTACAGTTAGATGTAACCACTATTGAAAACAAGTTGATATAAGCTGTGGTTACATTTTATCAAAAAGTGGCAACATAATCCCGTCTTATTTTTCAGACGGAATTAGTCCGTCTGAAATAAGAATTTGTGCAAAACTAATACGGAGTAATCAACTATAATAGTCCACAAGAAAACCGCACTCCATGTATGAATCGATACTATTCCAAATAAACTAGTAAAAACTAAAGGTATATGTTTGGAAAACGGTAAGAAGAAGAGTACACTAATGTACTTGCTAAGTCCCACGTAGTATTACTAAATCTCACATACTTTGCCTCTATTATTTCAATGATACCCTCCATCTTAAAAACAAACTAAAAAATGTCTTATGTCACTCAAAACTTAACCAATTTATTAATAGTTGGACAATTTTAAATCGTAATTTGCACCTATCACCAACACCGCAACACATAAAGTGGAGACATCGGCAAATAAAAAATTCTGACCATATTTTTTATTTTTACCGCTTCAGAAGTTGATTCTCTGCCGTATTTCCAATCTATTTCTTTTCATTTTGAAATAACAAGAGTCAAGTTTCGTTAGAATGGATGAGAATTCAAAGATCGGCGGCGAGGGTGGCCCACCTAAGGCGACATCTACCACAACCATCGTCGCCGATGATCGGAACCCTAACTCTAACGGCGAGGTTACGGCGACTTCTAACGGCGGCGATGCGGTTGAAAGTGGATCTGAAGCTGTACGGACACAGTCGTCTTCTAGAACTCCGTTTACAAACCTCAGTCAAGAAGATGCTGACCTTGCTCTTGCTCGCACCTTGCAAGAACAGGTTTACTTTTACTTCCACTTTTTATTTATTATTACTCACTCATTTATTTACCTTTTTTATTCGCTGTGACGATATTTCAATCAAAGATAAACAAATGAATGAGGCGGAAAAAGTAATTGCATTTCTGACATGTTTTTAGCTACTCATTTTGAGGTTACTTACTTTATTTTGATTAGAGATGATGATTAATTAATTAATTGCATCTTTAGCGCCTTAATCATCTATTTAAATGTTGCTGTATTTGAATTTTGAGCTTTTTTTGTCAGCTAATCTGGTTCTAATTAGAGCTTTTAAGTGTTATCAATACTAATAGCCTGCTTGATTGATTGTCTTCAGTTCAATATGCTAAATCATAGATTAAAAAAACAAAAAATGTTATTAGCGAGTAGTAAAAAAAGTAAACAAAATAGAGATACAATCTTATCTGGAATGGAAGTTGTGGCGTGACTTGAGGTCAGTGTCCTAAAGTCGATTATGTCCCGTATTCTACACACGGACTCAGTAGCATTCGACCCCATTAATATCAAGTGATCTTTCTGTGTTGGTGTGCATGCTTCCGCAAAAAAAAAAAAAAAGAAGCGGTGGTTGCAGTAATTTGGGTTTTCAGTTTCGGTTGTTGGCTTGCCTTGCTCTCATAAATATGATCGTGTTTTGAGGACTGAACTGTTCCTAACTTGTTTGAATTCAGTGTATTTATTACTGCTTTTTCTGCAAAGCTATGAGCTTGATACCATTTGTCCAAGGTCTGCTTGGTGCTGCTCTTTCTCATAATCTGCCGGATCTTGTCTTTTATTGTTCTTGCTATCTTCTCTTAGCTGTTGTCTAGTTACCCCCAAAAAACGATGCCGGAATTATATATCCTGGGATTTAGTGGGGGCTGTTTGGTTGATATAAAGCACATGGATTGAAACTTCCCATGAATATCAATTCCTCGCAAACGAAGGAAGTTGTTATATGCAACCAAACAAGTTTTGACAATTCAGATACATTGTAAAATCGTGGCAAATATGACTTTCACCTCCAGAGCAATGCAAATTCCTTTATTGAAACAAACGATCACTTTCATTAGCTTATACCTTATTTATCATCTAATGTTATTTATGCCTTTTTGAGGTTGAGGTGATCATTCTTCTTCTCGCATATAATTTTCTTTTGCTAAGTTATATAACATAAATTAAGGGATGTAAAGGGGGTGACGTCCATGTACAGAAGATATCATAGAGGTGATACCCATCTACAAAAGACACCATGAGGGTGACAGTGCGACACCCATATACAAAAACGCACGGTAAAAATGATCCGGATATTAAAAAGACACCCTAAATGCAACACCCGCATATCAAATGAGAGATGGATTATTGTGCTGTCAAGCTATTGTGGGTAATTGTGTCTACAAACATAAGACGAGACATATTACATTTTTGGTGAATCAAATGGCTCTAAATATAATAGCTAAAAAAAGGGATCTGTAACTTTGTGTTAGGTACTTTTGTTTCCCTGCGTGAGCTTATGTATGTTTACACTCCCTATTGACTTTCTTTTTCGTTGGTGGTTATTTGGCAAATAGGAAAGGGCTTATATGATGCTGAGCATGGGCGGTGCTATTGGGTATGGTAGATGGGATACTGGATTATATGTCCATGATGATGAGGACGATGGTTTTGGTGACTCCCATGATCATGAATATGATGACGTTGACGATGAGGGTGATGAAGATGACGAAGAGGAGGATGAAGACAATGTCGAAAATTACGAGGATGAGGATGACGATGAGGATGAGGATGCATTTGATATTCATGCTCATGCTGATTTTGGGGATGACGATTCAAATAGGGTTGATCTTGATCCATCTGCATTCCCTGATGACGAGGCTTATGCTAGGGCCTTACAAGATGCTGAAGAGCGAGAAATGGCTGTTAGATTGATGGCTATGGCCGGCATAACTGAACGTAAGTTTGGTTTGAACATGTGTTCGACTGTATATATCATCTTGCTAGAATATATAGTTAAACGATATTAGAGGCTTTACTATATTTGCTTTATGGCTGCAGGGGAAGTAGTTGATGTGGAGGACCATGGTAGTAACTCTCAGGTAATGTTCCACTGCCATTACCTTTTCTCTTTTCCCTCCTCTCCCTCTTATCTGCAACAGGGTTGTCCTCATTCTCCCCCCCTTGCTTCTCTGTTCCTGTTTTATCCTTGCATTTGGCTTCTGCACGGCTTAGTATCGCCTTAAAATCAGCTAAATCCATGTTTATTACTCCGTATGTGATCACTTACCAAAACACTTCCAAGGGGAACGAAGAGAACACAAACTCCAGAACTTTGTGTAAATTTTGCTCCATCATCTTCAGACTGAAGATTTGAGCTAGTTTGCGTGAACGGAGCTTACCATGGTTTGGTCAGTATTCAGTAGCAGCAGAATTGTATTCTAATCTTCCCTCACAAAACCTTGAAATTCCTAGAAATAAAGTTAATATGTTTGTCTTGGGGAGAGCTTTGAATATCTGCCACTCTTAATTTTGTTTCTCGCAGTTAAATGCTCCTTGTACTACCCTATAGCTTTGTCTTTGCCAACCCATATGCTAGATGGGCTCCTCTGGGTTTCAATTCCTTATTTTCTTTTTCATAACTGATGCCCAATAAATGGTTTTGTCGATGAACATTTTGAACTTTGAGGTCTAGATGCCCAGCCTTGCTATTTCTATTTTCTAGTGTGTTGAATTATGTTGTCTTTCTTTTGATGTTTGATCTGTGATTTGTTTTGCTAACTGATATGACAGAGTTACTTTGCTGTTTGTATCGAGTGAAATTGTTCCGTACGTGCAAAGCTGATGAGCATGTCATTGTCTTTTACTGTTGATCTTAGATGAAGTAATTACCTTGGGGTAACAACGCAAAGGATGAAGGTGTAAATGTATGTTTGTTTAGAATCATAGAAAATTTGTGCTTTAGTGTGTAGGTTGGATATAGTCCAGCACTATAGCTACTACTTGTTAATGTGGTGTGGTGAACTAATTTGTAAATTTAAAACCATGGAGCATGTCTTAGACTTAGCTTCGTGATTTTATGCTGCTAAAGGGACACTGCTAGACATAAAGTTGCGCTTTCTTCCTTTTCTGACCCTGAAGGTTGTACATGTTTACTTTCTGTCATTATAGGATACATGGGAAGAAGTTGATCCTGATGAACTTTCGTACGAGGTAAAATTGTTCACTGCAGTTGCATTATGTTGGTGGAAGTTGTTTATTACCTAATACACCTCAATTAATTATCTACAGGAACTGATAGCCTTGGGCGAAGTTGTTGGTACCGAGAGTCGAGGGTTGTCTGCAGACACAATTGCATCTTTGCCCTCCACAAATTATAAATCCCAGAAATCTGAAGAAGCAGAAACTGACTCGTAAGTGGCCACATTAGTAGTTTGCTTCCCATGGTGTCTTGCCTTATGCTCATCATCCTTTTGCTTCTCTTCCAGGTGTGTAATCTGCCGTTTAGATTATGAAGACGATGATGCCTTGACGACTCTTCCATGTAAGCATGCATACCATTCAGATTGCATTAACAATTGGTTGAATATAAACAAGGTAAGAATCGCTCTGAACCTATTTTCTTTTGAGCGATTACGTATTTACGTTAATGTTAATTTGTTCTTCAGAGCTGTAGTGTGTGCTTTATTTTCTCATTTATAACACTCTTTTCCATTCATTTTAATATTTTCATGACAATCTTTCCCGACGCTATGAATTAATCTTTTGATTTTTCTTCACCCTAATCAATCTCTTTTAAGATCTCATTCAAACGGTGTCCCTGATTGTTGTTGATGTTGCTTTATAAGTTTTAGGTGTCACTTCACTAATAATTAAAATTTGAAATTCTGTTAACTTTGAGCAACATTTCATGTGACAACTCTCTCTTAACATGTTCTGAGGTAGAAGGTATACTAGTTGCTTATGACTGGTCAACTAAATTTGCTCTTAGTACTTAGAATGAAGTCTTGGAACAGAGTAGATAGTCCCTATGCTAAATTTTTGACTATTTTGGGGTTGAATAGCCCCCCCCCCCCCCCCCCCACCACCACCACCACCACAATCATACACTTGTAATTCAATTATCTGAGTTGGTACAAGTATTTGCCTCTTTGATCCATTGCTCCTTGCTCTGAAATTCACGAGGAAGTCAGGGTTCAGTAAACATTTGGAGAAATATGTGTCCGTTATTTTGGGGTGTAATAAGTACAGGGTACCACAAGTGAAATATTGATGCTGGTGAGTTATACAAAGTC
This sequence comes from Heliosperma pusillum, assembly GCA_022085475.1. NCBI lineage: Eukaryota > Viridiplantae > Streptophyta > Magnoliopsida > Caryophyllales > Caryophyllaceae > Heliosperma > Heliosperma pusillum. Next base: position 69,233 of record JAIUZE010046330.1, read on the forward strand.
CGTCATGAGACCCAAGTTAGGCTAGTTAACATCTGTTGAAATGTGTCTTTATTTGGTAACATGTTTCTGATACAATCCCCTTAGCTTGATAAGAAAATGAGTAGTTGGTGGTCCTTTCATTGGTTTTAGTGTCACGTCTAACTAGCGTGTCCATGATATTTGTGGTACAGGCATGTCCGATTTGCAACGCAGAAGTCTCAACATCAGGAAACAGCTAGCACATGTCTTGAAGTTCCTTTATGTTGTAATTGCACACAAATGGTCACATGTTGTGAGTGTCTTGATTTTATTCTCCAGGTTGTTCTGTTGATTCTTGGATTTCTCTTCTGATAAAAGCAATGCGTTTTCATATATTTTTCCCAGTGAAAATCTGTCTCTTCACATCATGTCTGTCAGTTTTCGCGACTATTTAGCTAGCAATGAACAACTCGAAACCAATTACGGCTCAAGTTAAGAATCAAGTTGATAAAAGGTACTTTACATAATAGAGAAATGAGGCGACTGGTAGATTCCCTCCCTCAGTTATAATTTTTTTTGAAACCCATAATTGCAACTCCCAAAGAATTCTAGTTATATAAATGAGTGTTGAATTGAAACTGATTGTTCCAGAGTTCTATGCTCATCTTCACCGAAGCTAGCATCATCGGCCAGCCAGTGGAAGAGCCTTGCACATAACTCCTACTTGGCTGGAAGATGAAGAGTGTCGACCAGCATCTATTGCCGTACCTAGCGTGGGAGTTGGAGCAGGCTCTCGTTTCTAAAACATGCGCTAGATGAAGATTGGCACTTGGCACTTGGCAGGTCGCTGTAATGAATACAATTAAAAGTTGGTTAGGTTCCATGTGTATGCTCAATGATTGATATATGCAAACTAGGTAAAAGATTAGAATGCATGCATGTGCTCATGTATGTAAAAACACAAAACTAATGAGGTAGCGCAATCCGGGGAAAAAAATACATAGAAGACACTCAGACAGGAAAGGAATGAAACGTTCTATAGCTCATCGGCAGTATTAGGCACCGAAAACACCACCTCGCCATTAATTCATCAACTATCAAAATTCAAAAGTAACGCTAGGTCTCCTTAAGATTGATATATCCGTCTTAAGAATAAAATGGGCCAAATAATACCTCACTTGCATAGTAGAGACAAACCTTGTGCTATCCTCAATGCATTCTGTTTTTGTTTTATGTGTGATCCTGATCCGTTTTAAGATTAGGCGGATATGTCTATCTTAAATGAGAATTTGTGAAAGGAAACATGTTTGCCTTTTTCTTCGTTATTTTTAATGTTGTGAAAAAATGCCAAAAAAATGAAAAGAACGCCGTTTCAGTAGTCTTATGTATGTCACATGCTTATGGCAATTTACATGGCATTATGACTCGACGCATAAATAAAGTTAAAATCGTTAGGAATAAGTTTGTAAATTGTCAAATATTAAAATACTCTCTCGAGTCATAATGCAATTTACATGGCATTGTCAAATATTAAAATACTCTCTCGAGTTTGTACATTTAAGAAAAATTGGTGAAATATCATATATATGCTCTTTAACTAATAAACTTAAATACAAGATAGAAGTAAAATGGGAAAGAATAAGTTACTTAACTAGGGGTATAATGAGAAGTTCACTATTTTTACTTAATATATTTAGAGATAGGACAATTAGAATGTAATATGAAAACAAAAAGGGATTATAAAAGTGGAATGCAGGGAGTAATACAAGTTTTCGACTTCTTAATAAGAATCCGCAAAGCATTAGCTCGCCATTGATATTGACTCGATTATTATCAAATTTTAGATTGTGAAGTCTATAAACCTAGCTAACTAATCAAGGCTACAAGCCTAAATGAGCTTCTTTGTGAGGTACCGTACGCTAAATAAAGCGCGGACCTGCATCATCCGCCTTGCGACGCCAGCAGCAGTACAAGCACATGACAGATCTTTGTAACAAAATACATCAAAAGCCCTTTGGGTATTCAGATTGGTAGCAATCGAATTCCTTTGGGTTACTGTGTTTATTGTAGGCTTGTAGCTACACAGCCAATATTACAATAACTACCTGCTAAATTTTTGAAGCTTAAAAAATACGGTACTAATACTGTAAAAATCTCAAACATGCAAAGTTCATCGGTACATTCGTTTACAGAAACAGAACAGTATTCCTAGCAAAGCACCATGATTCTTATGCAGGGGTCCAACAGTACAAAAACAAAAGGGAAAAGAAGGAAAAAAAAATCATATCTCACCAATGAGGAAAAGAGTCGCTTCACCGGAGGGCCGAATCCTGGACTAAGTTGACCTCTAGCCTTCACTGTCTTGCCAAATTTCAGATAAGGAGAATCAAGTTAGACACGTCTCATAATGGGTTCGAAATTTATGACTGCATAGTTCAGTAATTGGTATTCAAGTGAACTTGGGTTATTAACAGAAAAAGAAGGAAACAATAGGGTAACTACTGACTATTGCTTCTGTTTTTTTTCCTGCGTAATCATTCGGTCTCCATTATGCTAACCTCATTTACTTGTTCTGTCAATAAACCATCACCATCTTCATTCTCCACGTTTATTTGAATGGGTGAAATTCCCACAACTTTCCTTCACAGAAACATCACATCCATATTTTTATATCAATGGCTGCACATTCAAGCAAGTAACAGTTGCTTCACGTGTCTAAAATAGAAAATCCGACAAGAACTTAAATCCGCCCTCTGAGATGAATCTTCTCTTTCACTTCTGTTGAAGGCTTATTTCCGTATTTTTCCATTTCTAACTGATTTGCAGCACATTAACACTGTCTCCTCCCAAAATAGCCCCACCCCTCAATGTAAAGATAATGATGCTTAGTCTAAGAGTAGAGATGGGGTAATGTTGTTGTTGTTGTTAGTCTGAGAGTAGAGATGGGTTTCAGGTTTGATTAAGAGTTAACAAAGACATGAAAGAGCCTGGGCACACGAAAGATAGTAATGAATTCCATTATACCCACTTACTCGGGAGTCAGGGCTGCCTCCAAGCTGATAGTTCCAGTAAATATAGGCTGAGTCTCACAAAAGGTATGAGCTTGCAGATGCTAGAATTCCTAAAATAATTTAGGTCTGCTAACTGTTCTACAAGTATTCTGCACCATATGTCATTCTCGAGACAGACAGATAGAGGAAGACACTCTTTCAGAAAGTTTGTTTTGCTTGGATTGGTGTTTCCCTGCCAAACCACAATGCACGCTTGATGTCAAATTGAAGCTTTTGTTATCAGGTGTTGGGATGGATAGAAAGAGAGAGTCATTAAGTTAAAAAATTGAATTATAATAGAACACAGTGGTGTTACTGCGTTCTAAACATTGGAAAACAAGAAATCGATGCTACAAAAGTCCTAGTCATTTGAATACTTGGTACTAGAACAAAGTACTGACTGTGTAAACTTTTACATTATGAACACAAGCCTCAAGTTGGACCTCAATGTAATTGCATATAGTATCCAAGCGCCCAGAAGGCAGGATCCAGTCATGTGCTAGTAGCACCACAACAAATTTATAGGGAACTTTTATACGGCAACAAGTTTGGCAAGAATCAACACATTCTTAGAGAAAATGTACCTTTTCTCGGTGATGTCAGAGTTCATAATGTCAGAACAGCAAACCGTGTTCTACCTTGAATGACTCTTCAGGCCAACAAGATGAATCAGCGCAGCCCACAGTTCTATGAAGCACAATGTTAGTATCTGTGTTCTCAACATAAGCCATAATAAAGAGCTCGAACACGACTTGTCATGAATATTGGGCTTAAGCCCAGGCACCATAACAGCATTAGCTCAATGACGGCAGTGTAAGGGGAGGTCGAATGTATGCAGCCGTACCCATGTGTTTCCAACACGGAGAGGCTACTTTCGGGTCCTCTTCACAATTAAGCAATGGACGTGATATTTGCTTCATCATTTACACAGTAAAAAGATTGGGATGCCTCCTTCAGCGATGAGTTTATTAACATTGCATGAAGTAAGAGGATCATCAGCTAGTTTGGTTATTGCATCTTTCACAAGTGTATGATTCTTATCTATAGAGGCTGGTAACATGTTCATCTCGACAATCTCTTTCAGCATTTCAAAAGCCAAGATAGGGTTCTTATTCGACAAAAATGAATGCATCAAAGCGATGTAGACGAAATTATCAGCTTTCAGTTCCTTTTTCTCCATTTCACGTAGATAAGAGAGTGCCATATCTGGCATGTTGTTCTTGCAGAGGCCACTGATTATAGCCATGAAGGTTATCCTGTTAGGTGAACAGGATTTTTCCGCCATTTCATTCCAAATCTGAAGTGCATCATCTGGTCGCCCAGCATTGCATAGTCCATCAACTAAAGTAGTGTAGGTAATGATATTAGGTTCCCTGTCTTCCCCAACCATTTTTGATAAGCAAGCCAGAGCCTGATCAATGTCACCACTCTTGCACCATCCATCAATAAGAGAGTTATAAGTAACAGTTGATGGCAAAAGTCCCCCCTTCAGCATCTCTTTTAGCATGTTCTCAGCTTGTGCCACTTTGTTAGCTTTTGATAGGCCATTGATTAAAATATTATATGCAACTACATCCGGTCTGTAACCACGAGAACAGACAATTTTAAATAACTCTAAAGCTTGATCGGCTTCGTGGAGTTTGAAAAGCCCGTCGATGGCAGCAGAGTATAGGATTATATGGGGAACAAGACCCTCTTGAACCATTTCAGCAAGAAAGTTAGAAGCTTCCATTGCTCTCCCTTGTTTGCAGAGCTGCTTAACAAGTGTGGTAGAATTTTTTATCCATGGCTCATGACGATTCACACACATTTCTTTCATTATGCTTATAGCTCCCTTCACATCCCCTTTCCTACAAAAATACCCATATAATGAATTGTAGGTGAATTGAGTTGTCTGTATATTCAACTTCTTCATCTCACTTAATAGGTCGAGATTGTCTGTTATTCTATCAGCATAGCAAAAAGCATTGATCAAGTTATTGTAAAGCGTTGTATCCCTTGGACAACCAAATCTATCCATATCTTTGAATAGTTGAAATGCTTCATCTAATCTACGCTTTTCGCATAGAGCATTGATTATAATACTAAATGAGGACGAATCCAGGCAGAAAATGCCTTTTAGCTTGAAAAACTTCCCTAACCCACTACCATGTTGAGATGTGTCCTCCATCATCATTTTCACTAGTTCTAAAGCTCTATCAACCAAATCATTGCTAACAAGATCTTTTAAAACAGAAATATAAAGCGATCTAAGAGACTCACCATGAAGAATATCTCCACTTTCCTCAAGCAAATGCACCATTATATCTTCTTCCGTGACACATGATATAAGCTTATTAAGTATACCAACATCAGGACGTATTCCAGAGCTTTTCATCTGCGAGTACAAATTCAAAGCTCTCTGAGAATCTTTCTTGCATAGCCCCCCAATTAACACATCATAGACCGCGATATCAGGGGAAATCCCTAATCCAAGCATTTTATCAAAAAGTTGAAGGGCCTTATCCACCCTATTATTCGATACAAACCCATGTACCAGCACATAAAATGTCTTCTCATTCAAACATAAATTACACTCTTCCATCCTCTCAATTAACTCACAAGCCTTATCGACTTCACCCCACTTACTAAACGAAAGGGCTAAAATGGCCAACACATGGGTGTCAACCCAACCCTTTTCAAGCATTTCTCTAAAAACCATCAAAGCCTTCTCAAACTCCCTAGCATTACAGTAAACCGCGAGAAGTGGAGTCAATGTATACTTGTCAACCACCCAACGAAGACTACGCATTTCATCCAACCTCTTCTCAGCTAAATCACTCAAACTCGACTTAGCTAAGGCCTCTAACAGACAATTATAACTATAACTATTCGGAACACAAAAACCCGTCTCCCTAACTCGATCAAACAGCTCATTAGCCTCTTGTACCAACCCTACTCTACCTAAACACCTAATCAAAAACCCTAATGCACCAGGAGTCATAAAACAACAAGAATTTATAACATCAAAAACTAAAGTTTTCATTAGGGCATTTTGTCGAGCACCTGATAGAATTGAAGCCATAGCATTATAAGTATAACAATTATGAAAGTATCCATTTTGCGATTTCGCCCAAAGAAAAAAACTGTAAGCCACATTCCAACTCCTTAATTCTCTAAGTACAGATTCAACAATGTAAGGGGTGAGTTGGTAACCGAGTTGATTCAGCTCCACCGAGTTAGCCGGGTCGAAACGATTTTGGGTAAAGATAGAAATCAAGGAATCAGCCACCGTTTTGTCGTCGGTTTTAGTGGGATTGAGGCCAAAAGTTCTGCATTTGAAAAGGGTAAAATGGGTATTAGGAATGTTGAGGTATGATTGAATTGAAGAAGAGTTTGTAATGGTGGAGATGATTGAATGTCGAAGAAGGTGGTTGTATTTGGGGAATAAGGAAGCCATTGATCGAAGAGCTGTGTGTATGGCGATGACACAACTTAAATATAATCATAAATGTGCAAGTCACGTTCCTCTTTGTGAAATCATTTTGAATGGTATATGGACTATGGACTAAAATTGAGAAAAAAAAACGAAATGAAACCCTGAAATTCAGGCGGTTAGGTTGTGATTTAGTTGGTAGAATCGGTTTTTGACACGAAAGTTTAATGTTGGGGTGGGTATTTTTGAAGGTGTCACAAAATTATATAAATAAAAAGTTTAAGCTAATGGTTGGATTTTATGTCACGAAATTATCTCAATCAAAGGCTTAAGTTGATGGTTAAGTTTTAAAATCGGTTTTATACTCTAACAAAAGGTATGGAGAAGCCAATGTGAGGTGAAAACCAAAAAGGAGCTGAAAAATTCAATTAACTCTGAAAAGAGGAGAATGACCATCCTCCACAAGGGTTAACTTTAAAAAGTCATAACCCGAATCAAGCGATTCAGGTTGGAGGCGAAGGTTTGTTCTTTTACATTTTTAATGTCATCGAAAACGGTTAATTTTCATGAAAAACGAAAAAAATGAAGGTTGTTTGAAGTTTATCACGCATGTCCAATACTTAATGCCAACCTGTATGGTCCAATTTAACTTACACACCCAAAAGGAAGCAGCAAATGGTAGCCCACACAACTATATTCCCTAAAAATAAAGAGTTAAAATTGTTGATTTTTTTATATCCGGAAATCTTTAAAAATGCAGTCTCGCAAAGATACTAAACTAAAAGAAGTAATTTTGCTAGCCCAAATTTCGTTTGTGGCTACGCTCCAACAGAATTTCATATTGACCCGACCAGGTCCAACTTGCTATTATATAGTCATGACTTTCGACCTGCTTAAGTATGCCTACAAAAATCCGGATCTAAATTGAAAAAACCGGACAAATAGAGTGAGTGATATTAATTGAAGATGAAGTCTCTTATTCCTTGTTTATATATATAGTTGTATAGATGTATTCGTTTAACCGTTGTTAATTTATATATTTGCATACAGTAGTTATATTGAAATCTCAAATAAGGTTAAGAATTAAGATGGTTTGAATGCGAGTAGCCTTGATAATGTGAAGTTAGTTTATTTACCTATTTAACAATTATTACCCCCAATAATCGGTAATTTCGAGTCAAATTTAGATGGGCCTCCATTTGATTTATTACCTATTCTTCGAGACGATATTCTTGGATGTAACACCCCACGTTAGTTGAAGAGGTTCATTGATAAGCTTAAATGACAAGTGCTTAAAAGGATAGAAAGTACTACTCATATCAACAAAGTGCACTTTCTTTTCTGGTCATCCATACAAAAGAACTCAAAAGTTAAGCGTGCTTGACTGAGAGTAGTCTTAGGATGGGTGACTTCCTGGGAAGGTTTCCGGGATGCGCATGAGTGAGGACAAAATGCGCTGGAAAAGACCCGTGTTGATCTGTGGGCCATGTACACAGCCTGGAGAGCTATCATGAGTGACTGCTCCCGACCTAAGGTTTGGGTCGGGGTGTTAAAGGGATAGAAAGTACTACTCATATCAAAAAAGCTTACTCCAAAATAACCCGCTCTTTTCAACCCAAATCCGAACACAACCCGACCCGATATTAACCCACACATTTAGGATCAAGACCAATTAAACCCGTGACCCAACCTGAAAATAGGTAAATTTATTAAAATTTGTATTTAAAGCGAATAAAACTAGTATAAAATGATAAAAAAAAATATTAAATAAATTTTAAATTTTTTAAAATAAATTATGCTTATATTTATTTTAAAGCATAGTTTGGTCACATGATTAGTTATTCAAATAATTATCGTGTCAATATAGTTACTATTTATCACGTACGTGTAACAGTTAATCGATCAAATATTTCGCATAACGTTGTGAATCTCGTGATATTGAGTAAGTTAAGAAAAATGCGTACTCTTATTAATATCATGTATTAAGCAAGATATTATAAAAATTAAGAATAAGCCGTATGTTTATAATTAAAATTAAAGAAAATAAACATTTGTAAAACGACATTAATTACATCCGTTTCTGATTTGAATCTGACCTGTATAAACCCGTAGTTTACAAACCCGAAGGCAAACGATTGGTTATCAAATATTGGAGTCTTTGCTCCTCTTGAATTATCGATTTTGGACGACCCTCTTGACGGCCTTCGTCGGATCTTGCATGATGATGTTCTTGGAGTCACTATTCCGGGTTTAATGCGATCTTAGTTTTATTTCGATTGTCGGGCCTAGCCCTCCGTACTGTAGCCCCAAAAAAAAACCTATCTACACTCGACCCGTAGTTTACTGAACCCGTACTGACCGAACTTGTAACCCGCCCACCTGACCCATTTAGCAGATTTAGTCTTAAGTAACCAATCATGAACGTGAATTTTGTTTTCCTCCTTTGTCGGTCACACACACTCTCACTAAATAGTCCCTCCTAGTCGCTCATTTCTTCCCTCTTTCCTTATGGGGTAAGTCGGGTTTTCTTCCGTCTTTCCCTTTTTCGATGTGTGGTTGTGTGTTTTGTGTGGTTCAAATTCATTTGTAGGTGGGGTAGTGTGTTTTGTGTGGTCCAGATTCATTTTCTTAATTTTTGTGCAAAAGGGAAATGGTAAGAAATGAGTGACTATGAGAAAGTATATACTCATCCCTTCTTAAGCTGCGGGTGGGTGGCATAGATTAGGTACGCACGTCTTTGCTCCCTTTCACTATATGACTCTTAATCCTGATTATGAATTTGAATGCAGGGTTTCATATTTGAAGGCTTTATAAATGTAATTCATGCCTAACATCAACAACTTTATGTATCTATGTTTGCTTATGCTCATCTTATTTTCATATTTGTACTACTATCCAGATGAGTTTGTGAGTGTGCGCGCCAAATGTTCGACTTAATGTCCAAATGAACAATTTTCTGCTTCATCAATCAATTCATCATCGTTATGGTTGAGTCACCAAAGAGGCGCCGGTTCTCAGCTACACCCCTCCTAACCAGTCGTCCCGTGTCCGACACCAACACTCATCAGACACATGGCTAAACGTATCTACACAAAAGACTGAAATAGATTGATTAGAAATGAGTTTTGGTGAGATTTGATGTTGAATTATAGTCAAAGTCAATTTTACATTCAATTATTTAAAGTTAATATCGAATACATTAAAAAAAAATCATACGTTATTTATATTTATAAATTATATATTTTATTAAATTCAAATAACGTGTCTCGTATCCTAAATTTCACGGGATGTCGTGTCACGTGTTCGTGTCCGTGTCCGTTTTGGCGCTACCTAGGTTCTCAGTCGGTTTAGCCTTGAGTGATTCATTACATAAGTTTTATCCAATCTTGTATGAAAAAAGTTTCATGTCTTGTCTTAAAATGAAGTTTTCAGGTCATATGAGTATCGGGTAAGGACACATAGGAGAATATGATGAGTCGGAGTAACATACTTTATAATTGCATCTTGTTACGGATTTGTATTATTAGTTGACGATTTGTCATTCCTGAATATAAGAATTAACAGGAAGATGTTTTTCCTTAGTTGGGGTCGTCCATCTCCTGAAAATCAAAAAGCTTGTCTGGAGAAGTAAGTGATGACTTCTTAACCCTCCTCTTAGAATGATGCTATGTCTCTGTCATTTCTAGCGTCTTTATGGAGTCCTTGCCACAGTCTTCTTCGTATACTTCTCTAGGTAAATTGTCTTGCCTTTCATGAACTCTACAGGGCTGGTTCCTTCAATTATGATGGCAAATACAAAGGAGCTACGGCTGGGTCAGTGTCTTCTCTTCAGAAAGATCAAATGCTATCCGACGATGGTTACTCACTTAATCATGCCCGTGTGCTCATTGGTTCGGGTTTAGGGACATATGAGAAAGGCAAAAATGCTCTTCAGAATTGGGGGTTCGTATTACTTCCTTTAATCCATTTATATTCTATACAGTGTCGACGTGTCGTTGGTAGTCAAGCGTAGCTTCAACTTTCTAAGAATGATGATATGAAAAGTTTTGTTGGATAGATAAAAAATGACAAATTTTTATACTGTATTGCTACAGTGCTATATATATTTCGGAGAATTCATGGCCAAAGGTGACATGTGTTGGTCACCAGAGTCTAAATATGGGATGGTGGAGTTATTACTCTGCTATTTTACAGTTTCAAGACTGAGAATGATCGAAACCACATGTGCAGATTGATATTCCTGCTTACGACTCGGTCTTATGATATATGCAGGCATTTCCAAATGAATTGGACATTTGTTGAGCCTACAACACCAATCAAAAATGGGGAAAAGTTTTGTGTTTGTGTTAAGGAGTTCCTACCATGGTTGATGATGCCCCTTCAAGTAGTGTATGTCAACGAGAATAAGAGTGCTGGTAAGGTGAAATCCTCCTTCAGCTTTGGGAGTGGTACCCTTCAAGGTCACCTGCTGGTCAGTATCCTTCTCTTAATTCTGCTGACTAATAAATTTATAACTTTCTTATTAGGAGCTACGGAGTATTACGTAGGGTGTATTTTTGTCAATTCATTTCATCTTTCTCCTCAAGCCCCCACGTTGTGTGGAACATTGGCAAGACGTGCTGAAATAATGGTTTGCAACAATCTTTGGGTGGCTGTTGGGCACTAACTAGTGTGCCTCTCTGAGAGGAATGGATAACATGAGATGTGCTCTGTCCCTCGTTTGTCATGTTCTCAATCAATTATGGATAACAATAACTGGAAAACATTCTTCTAAGTTCTATCTGCACTAACTCTGCAAGTCTGCATACGGCAAATAGTATAAGCCAAACGACACTGCCCAGATTTGATGCTCAATATTTGTTATTTTTTCGTCCTTTTTTTTCCTAAAACTTTGATTTACAATTCCATCTATAAGCTCACGCCGTGGAGATTTTTTTTATGTATCTAACTATATACCAACTCTAGAGTCTAAACAACTCTAACTTTGGGAGACGAAGGTTTAATATTCTCTTCCTGGAAGCACCTTCTATGGTCCCGAATTTTGTATCCGTGTACGAGGCTCGCTTCATTGCTAGGAATAGGGTAATTCTTGTTTGAGTAATAAAGGCCATAAGTAAAGTAAATGTGGTGGTAGTGGAAGGTAGGGGTGGAAGAGAAGACAATAATTACTTCAAAGGGGGTAATCGTTATCATCTCTCATAGTATAACGAATTCCCCTCAGTGAGATAAGATCCCCACCCTCACCCTCCTTTCCTCCCTTAATCTTAGTTTTATAAGTCATGCACTTCGTGTGCATGAGGTAAACTATTTTTTTTTTCCAAACATATTTGTATCTTAAAATAACTTATTGTGCAAATAACACCGTTACTGTTAAATATGGACACCTCCATGCACTATTTTTTTGCAAACTTATTTGTATCTTAAACTAAATTATTGTGCAAAAATAATATCCTTACCCGCTAAATCTGGGAATCCCTAAGGCATCAGCCATCAGGGTAATGTTATTATATAGCATCCCTTTTGAATTCTCAAAAGGGGTAACATGTAAGATGGGATAATGGGCTAAAGCCAAAGGAAGGCAAAAAACAGAATACGAAGGGAAAAAAAGTAATTTGCATAGTGTGCATCGCATATTGCTATTTATGCACAAGGCACACCTAAGGAGTTTGGAGGCGTTTTGGCTAGTGTCTCGCTGCGCTTAACTATGACTTCACCACCATTGTACCATCGCTTCCCTCGTAGTTGCCTTTATTTTTGGCGTCTCTTACTGATGTAACAGTACCCTAATTCCAAGCGAGCCAGTGACTTATTTCCATAATTCCACCTGAAGACAGACCCCAGTAGGACCGTGAAACGATATATGTATGATTGGTTACATCAGATCTGGTCCAGTGTATTCTCGCCCATCATAGCTTAGGGTTGTCAACAGAAAGCCACTAGTTGCAAGAAGAAACTGAGTGCTCCTTTTTAGCTGACCATTTCCCTCTTTGAAAGCCCGGGTCTGATCTGTTATTAAGCATGCAAATCTTTTATCAACTGTACCAAGCCAGGTGGGCTATACTAACCCCTTCCCTGAATATAATCATTTTCATTCATTCAACTAATGCAAAGCATCACGTGTCCACCATATGTTAGTACTTGTTTGGTTGATGTAGACATGGTAAAATTCTATGAAAAAGGTCAATTCACATGAGATGATGTCCTTCATCCGAATTCATGTTAATTGTACAAAATTGTGAGGTTTTACCATGGAGGCATCGAATTCATGGGATTTTCTAGTGACCAAGGAGAGAAGTAGGTAATTCAAGTCCTCTAGCTTGTAAGAATTGGAAATTCATGTGATTTTGCAATTCACCCATTTCGTCAAAAAGAATGACAAATTGACAATCAAACAAGCCACTTTTTTGCAATTTATGGGTTTTTTCAATTCCTATGATTTTGTACTGGCAGGCAAACAATTAGTATCAGTTTTGGGGCTTAAATGAGTATCCCAGTATGTGTGAAGAGAACACAACAGAGTTACTATGACATGCTTACTCCCTTTTCTTTTGCTGCTTCACCTGTCTGTTATGTGATGAACAATGATTGTCTGATGCATTGGTGAATCCTGGTGATGGTACATGGCGTCACTGGACACTGGAAAGCTGAACTTTTTGTGTATACTTTCTCTCTCTTTCGGTAGCAGATAACCAGATACACTAAGTTGGGCCATTTTGTTAGTAGCTTATAAAATTTAATATCTGTTCTTTTTTTATATAAAAATAATTTTAGAATTAGTGACTTGGACATTAAAAAAAACATTTTCTGGGCCGGCCACTGGTCTCGTGTCTTAATAATGAAAATCCTTCTGTGGTGAGGGTTGTAGGTGAAGTGTCATTTTTTTTTATAATAGAAGCATGAGATTGATGGCACTATAATTTACTAAAGACGTTGTTGATTTGGTGATTCAGGCTGGAGAAGAACGTTTTTCAGTAGAGCTGGATGATAATAATCAAGTGTGGTACGAGATACTCTCAATTTCAAAACCAGCGCACTTTCTATCCGTTGTGGGGTATCCATATGTACAGCTTAGGCAGAAGCATTTTGCCAAAGAGTCGACGAATGCAGTATTGAAGCATGTAACAGCTGACTAATATTAGAATTAAACGCTGGTGTCGCAGGAAGAGCATGTATCAGCAGATGGATTAATTTTTTACTTTTTTTCTTCTTTCATTTTATCATGGGTAGTGGGAAAATAACATTATACGGTAGTAAGTAACCTTTCCAGGGAAAACAGCAAGCTGCTAGGCAGTTGTCAGCCTTGCAAAGTCCCTGAAAAAATTCTTGTAATTGTTGAGTACTCGAATCTGAACAGTGAAACATGTACTCCGTAGATGTTTTTAAGTATGGAATCGTTTAACTAAGCACTCTTCGTATCTAATTGCTATAAGACAAAGAAGGTATTGTTATTAATTGATATTCTGACTAATGAATTACAAGGTATTATATAGGAGTTAGATAGAGTTAAATAAGTCTATTAATTGGAGCCTCTAGACAAGAATATATATTTGCTATATTTACAATGTGAAAGGATCACTTGATTGCTTGATTCATGGGATTGATTGATTGTGTTTGGTTTGTTGCTTGCTTTGCAGATATTGTGTTGATACGCCCCCTCAAGATGGACGTCGGAGAGCGGAGTCCAATCTTGTCTCGTAGTTCATGAAAGCGTTGTTTGTGTAGTGGTTTGGTAAGAGCGTCGGCCAATTGATATTTGCTTGCAACATGTTGTATACGGATGTGGCCGAGTTGTAGTTGTTCGCGGACAAAGTGGAAGGAGAGAGCCATATGCTTCATTCGTGAGTGAAAGACGGGATTCTTGGCGTAGAGCGTTGCAGACATGTTGTCACAGTAAAGAGCCGGTGGTTTTGTGATGGTAATGTTGAGTTCGGTGAGTAAGTTACGGAGCCAGAGTGTTTCAGTGGTGACTGAAGCAAGAAAGTGCACGGAACTCGGCTTCGGTTGTAGATAGAGCGAGGCCACGTTGCTTCTTGGAGGACCATGATATTGGGTTTCGTCCAAGATAGATGATATATCCGGTAGTGGATATGTAGTTGTCTTTGTCTCCAGCAAAGTCGGCATCACAGAATGCGTGAAGGCACAAGGGGGAAGTGCTGTAGAGTTGAAGACCGTAGTTTTGAGTGCCTTGTAGGTAGCGAAGAAGACGCTTTAAGGCTGACCAGTGAGAGGTGGTAGGGTGATGAAGAAATTGTGCAAGACGGTTGACGGTGAAGGCAATATCGGGCCGAGTGAGAGAGAGATATTGTAGGCTCCCGACAATGGCGCGATAGTTACAGTGGTCTTGTATTGGTTTATTGTCTTCACGAATTAAATGAGTATCGGTAGCAATGGGTGTTGTGTTGGGTTTAGCTTCAGACATTTTGTATTTTACTAATAAATCATGTACATATTTAGATTGATTTAGTTGGAGTCCAAGGGCATTTGGTGTGACTTCGATGCCTAGGAAATATGATAGTGGTCCGAGGTCTTTAATAGAAAATCGGTTTGCTAAATGGTTGATGAATTTTTGTAAATGGTGGTGATTTGGTCCTGTGATGATAATATCATCAACGTAAACAAGCATGTATACACACATTTCTTTTGTTTTAAGAATGAATAACGATGAGTCTGAGATGGATTGTTTGAACCCGTAGGTGAGAAGGTAGGTTTTGAGCTCAGTGTGCCAAGCTCGAGGAGCTTGTTTTAAACCATATATTGCCTTATGTAGTTTGCAGACATAGTGAGGTTTCAATTCGTCAATGAATCCTTGAGGTTGGGCCATATAGACATCGTCTGTTAATGTGCCTTGTAGGAATGCATTGTTAACGTCAAGTTGACGGAGGGACCATGACTGAGTTATTGCGAGTGAAAGGACGAGGCGAACAGTGGTAGGTTTGACAACTGGGCTAAATGTTTCGGTGTAGTCAATGCCGGGGCGTTGATGGAAGCCCTTAGCAACTAGATGGGCTTTGTGTTGTTTCAGAGACCCATCAGGATTGTATTTTATCCGATAGACCCATTTACACCCAACTATATTTTGAGATGGGTTATGAGGGACTAGGGACCATGTTTGGTTGCGATCAAGAGCTTGAATGTAACACCCCGGCCCAAACCTTGGGTCGGGAGCGGTCACTCATGATAGCTCTTCAGGCTGTGTACATGGCCCACAGATCAACACGGGTCCTTTCCAGCGCATTTTGTCCTCACTCATGCACATCCCGGGAACCTTCCCAGGAGGTCACCCATCCTAAGACTACTCTCAGTCAAGCACGCTTAACTTTTTGAGTTCTTTTGCATGGACAACCAGAAAAGAAAGTGCACTTTGTTGATATGAGTAGTACTTACAATCCTTTTAAGCACTAGTCATTTAAGCCTATCAATGGACCTCTTCAACGAACGTGGGGTGTTACATTGAAATTCATCATGCATTGCTTGACGCCATTGTGGTGAAAGAAGAGCTTGTTTGACTGTTTTTGGTAATGAGGTTGATGTAGCGGAAGCATGAGCAATATTTGCATATTTTGGATTGGGTCTGCGAATGTTGTGATCAAGTCGGGTTACAACATTTCGTGGTGGGGGAATGGGTCGTTTTGATGGAGCTGGTGGAGCTGGTGGTGAATCCGAGTGTGTTGAAGTTTGAGGAGTGGTGGTGACGTTGGTTGGTGTACTATTAGTGTGAGGATTGGATTTTTCAGTTGGTGGTCGACGAGTGTAGACTTGTGTGATTGGAGGTCTATTCGGACGAGTGTAGGTTTGGTTAGGCGTTGGATTAGAAGGTGTATTGGTAGGGTCTGTGGATATAAGTGGGAGGACGATTGAGCACCATTCGTCAGGTGTGGTGTTCGTGGAGTTAGGGAACGATGTAGTTAGAAGACGATGATACGGGAAGTCATCTTCAATAAATTTAACATGTCGTGAGGTGTATAACCGATTTGTTTTAGGTTCTAGGCAATGAAATGCACTTTGTGTAGAGGAATAGCCTACAAAAATACATGGTGTAGATCGATATTCAAGTTTGTGTTTGGTATACGGGCGTAACCATGGGTAGCATAGACAACCAAAATTGTGTAGTTTGGTATAGTCGGGTTGTAGGTTATGTAATTTAAAGTATGGGGTGAGGCCATTGAGAGTGGTGGTAGGTAGTCGGTTTATTAGGTAGGTAGTCGTGCTGAAGGCGAATGGCCATAGTGTGGTAGGGAGGTGAGCATGCGCAAGTAAGGCAAGTCCTGTTTCTACAATATGGCGATGCCGTCTTTCAGCATATCCGTTGTGCTCCGGAGTATGTGGTGGTGTGGTTAGATGACTAATTCCATTATCGAGGAGATGGTGGGTTAATTTTTGAAATTCACCTCCATTATCGGAAAAGAATCGTCTTATGGGTTTTTTAAAAAAATTCTCAACAAGGGCTTTGAATCTAATAAACACTTGAGTTGTGTCGGACTTTTGTTTTAGTTGAAATAACCATATATATTTGGTAAAGTGGTCAACAAAAACAACGTAATATTTATATTTTTCGCGTGATAGGACGGGACTAGTCCATAAGTCCGAGAAAATAAGGTCGAGTGGTTCGGTTGTTTTAAAAGACGAATAAGGAAACGGTAATTTGGTGCTTTTGCTAATTAAACATGAGTCGCAATAAGAGAAATTCTTTCAATTAAATGGTAGACTTTTATTAATGTTTCTCATTACATCATAAGTAGGGTGTCCTAGTTTGTGATGCCACGAGATTGGAGGTGAGCCGGGTTGAGTGGAATAGACGGTTTTGCACGACGGACTCAGCTCGTAAATTCCATTCTTAACTTGGCCCTGGAGAAGGGTTGCTCCCGTCATAAGTTCCTTAACAAAAAAATTAGAAGAGGAGAAAATCACATAAGCATTATTATCTTTACATAATTGAGAAATCGAAATAATATTCCGAGATATTTTCGGAACATGGAGAACGTTAGATAATTTAATTGAAGAGAAAGGTAAGGTCAATGAACCTGTATTGGCTATGTTGAGCCCGGTGCCATCACCAATCAGTAGATCGTCACTTCCAAGATATGGTGAATGGAGCGCGAGAGTATCGATGTCGTATGTGACATGATGTGAGGCACCGCTGTCAAGTAAATAGTTGGTGTTTGATGGTGGCAGCCCCTGGGTCGTGGCCGTGTGAGCCTGGGGTGAGGGGTGGTACTGTCGGGTTGGAGGTGCCGGAAAAATGATGGTGGGGAAAAGTTTGCGGAACAGTGGACAGTCAGCAACGACATGACCCACTTGTCGGCACCATTGACAACGGCCTTTGAAGGGCCGCTGGTTAGGGTTGGTGGAGGGTGTTGAGTTGGTGTTAGACGGGTTGAAGGCAGGTGTATGAGTGGTGTTGTTGCGGTAGTTGCCTCGATACTGGTTGTTGTTACGATAATGAAGATTGGCAGTAGGTTGAAATGGGTCATTTGATGGGTTTTGTTTAACAAGAAGTTCGTGTTGAAGTAATTTTTCGTGAAGTGCTTCAAACGATATTGGTGTGTCTCGGGCTCGGATTGCGTCAATGACGGGTTTAAAGAGATTATAGTCAAGGCCTTTTAGGACCTTTGATATAACGTCTTCGGGATCTAGAACTTTTCCCATTAATGCTAATTGATCGATACATGCCTTAATGGCATGCATATACTCGGTGACTGATTGATCAGCGGTTTTTAGGATCGAATCGAGTCGATCCTTGATTTGCAGTATGTGGGTTCTAGATGGGTTGGCATAGGTTTGAGCGAGAATGTCCCACGCCTCTTTCGAGGTGGTTGCGCGGACAATTAACGCTTGTATGGTGGTTGATAAAGTGCCCATTAAGGCACCTAGGATTAATCCGTCCTGTTTCAGCCAAGTATGGTGCGCGGGATTTGGTTGTTCTGTGTTGTCGGTTGCGGTGATGGTGGGTGATGGTTGTGTGTGTGTTCCGTCGAGAAAGCCAAGTAGGCTGAATCCGAACAAAATATGGGTTAATTGGAATCGCCAGGAAGTGTAGTTGAGCGAGGTTAGTTTGACGCAGTGATTTAGGTTTAGTGATTGAAGCGGTGTAGTAGCGTCGTGAGGGTTGGAGACAGTGTTGTCGGTGGTTGTCATGGTGGTAGGTGGTGGAGTCGGGTTGGTAGTGGTTGTGGAACGGTGTTTGAAGGTGGCAGACCGTGGGCAAAGGTTGAAGGATGGTGATTTGATGGATCGTTTTTGGCCTTTTGATACCATATAAGACAAAGAAGGTATTGTTATTAATTGATATTCTGACTAATGAATTACAAGGTATTATATAGGAGTTAGATAGAGTTAAATAAGTCTATTAGTTGGAGCCTCTAGACAAGAATATATATTTGCTATATTTACAATGTGAAAGGATCACTTGATTGCTTGATTCATGGGATTGATTGATTGTGTTTGGTTTGTTGCTTGTTTTGCAGATATTGTGTTGATAATTGCTTCTAGTATGTCACCAGTTTGGAAAATACCTCTTGTATGGTTGAAAAAAGTTTAAGCCTCTAGAAAGTAATAAACAAAGTCCCTAAAAAGCTAAAACTCAAACATAGTTTCAGCTTTCAATATTTTCTTTCGTTTGATCAGTCAACCCAATATTATCATCAAGTCATATACAATTTCGAGTTACTCCTTAGTCCTTAACTCCCACTTCGGTCACAGCTATATGACCAAGGGTAAATGAGCTAGCTAGTTGTGAAAATTTGATGCATACTCCACCAACTAGGGCTAGAAATTAGAAGGTAGAATGTTAATATATTTACAAAAATTGGTGGTTCCTAACGATTTTAACTTTATTTATGCGTCGAGTCATAATGTTATTACTCCTCCCTATGCGATGATGAAAAATATTTAAAATTTTCTTTTTGTAGACAATTGTCACAATTTATAGATTATACATCAGAAGATAATACATCTTATGGTTTACTTTCTGAATTTTAGTGTAATAAAGATTTTAAACAATTCATTTCGCCGCTTGATAGTGAAAACTTTTTAGTAAAGTGAAATTATGTATCACCACTTTTTCTTCACTCTTTTTTATGTCATATTGATTTCACATAAATAAAACATTAATTTTGAATTTAAAATATACAATCTTTTACTTAAGATGTTAAATTTATAAACACCACTTTTTTCATTTATATTTTTATATCATGACCTCATGACCCTCTTTATTAAGTAACATTTCTAAGTCTACAAATATTTGTCTTAAAGAATAAACAGTATGTCTCCCTTGTGACGGGTCGGACCTTGCGACGGGTTTTTCTTCTAACAAAATGGGTAGAGGGAACATGTGGGGCACCCCCCATGTGCTTCCCCTTTTCCCTTAAATGGGTCATTTGTGAGGGAAAGTGGTACCCGTCGCAAGCTTGTGACGGATACTGCCCGTCACAAACAAGAATTTGTGAAGAATAAAATGGTCAAATAACATTCCTTTTGTATAGATGTGACAAGCCTTTTGCTAATCTCAATGCATTATGCTTTTGGTTTAGATAAGACAGATATTCTCCGTCTTATTGAAAATTTGACAGATATTAATGTTAAGACAAATATTCTCCATCTTATGTGTAGTACTTGACCCGAATTACATATATTTTTCGTCGTATTGAAAATTTGTGATAATCATTATAAGATTACCGTAAAATTGGGAAAAAAAATTAAATTTTTTTTAAAAAAATTATTTTTTGGTTCAGATAAGCACATTATATCACGTTTAAGAGAGCAATTGAGCTAATCCTTATTCTAAATAAAAAAATATATATGAGAAAGAAAGTTGCCGGAAAATTCTCACGGTACCCCCAAGTTTGACATTTTGCCCGAAATACCCAAATTTTTTACCCGAAAACCTTTGAGTGGCCATAACTCGGGTTTACAAACTCGGAAAATGACAATATTTTTTTTTAAATTGTTCATCTTTCCGAGAACTACGAAAAAACAAATTAGCGAGTTCTGAACTTGTGACTAAGAGATATGACCACTCAAAGTTTGTTCGGTAAAAAACACTTTGACATACAAAAACTCCTAGCCACGAAATCCAAATACGACTAATTTTTTTTTCAAATCGTAGCTCTCGGAAAGATGAACGATTTGGAAAAAAAATCGTCATTTTCCGAGTTTGTAAAACCCGAGTTATGGTCACTCAAAGTTTTTCGGGTAAAATTTTTGGAAATTTCAGGCAAAACGTCAAAGTTGAAGGGTAACCTAGGAATTTTGCGAAAGTCTATAACAAAGTTTGTTGACAAGAGGGAAGGAATAGTGAGGGGAGAAGAGTTGACTAGAGAAAAAGTAATAATAATAAGAGAAAAAGAAGGTGCGGCGGCATTGGTATTAGCATTTTACTATCCCTTGTTCCTCGCCATTCCTTTATTAATCCTTGTAAGGAGATAAACAAGGTTACTTCTTACTCTTTTCTTTTCAATGTCTTCCTTTTAGGTTTCTCATCTACATTTTGTTGATATTAATTTCATCTTTTTAATTAATTAATTAATTAATCTTTGTTATTTTGCGAAATTCTATACTCACTACTCCATCTCCATGTTGTTTGTAGAAATGATGGAAACAAAGCAGCAGTCTCCACCTTCCCACCCTACTTATGACTTGAATGCTGTCATCAAACTTGCTCTTTCTGAAGATTCCGCCAACTTAGGTTTTCTTTTTTTCCTACTCTATTACACTACATTTGTCGTCTTTCATTTAGCACAAAGACCAACGAAATACTACGGCACCATTTGTTATTATACTTATATGACAACAAATGACCGAGACGGAGGGAGTATATACTAGTCCCTCCACCCCAGTTTTAAATTTAGAATTACGAGAGAAAGAGCATAAGAATATCGACATGGATAATCCGCTCTTAATCTTTCTTGTGTTGAAAGAATTATTAATAGGATTTATAGGATATTGATTTACAGAGGCGTTGTGGTAATGCTATTGATTATGATGAACAAATATATTTATACATCGGTTCTTAAGAATTGCGAAATGTTAGTGGGTTGCCTGTTGAAGGGGTGTAACGTGTAATCAGATTGATTTTGCATACAGTTAACGACTTGACAATCAGCTTATGTTTCTGAGGTATTGATACCTCCATCAGTGCACGGGCCGAGGGTCTTGTCGACACAGGACACGATTAATGATGTTTTTTATTACAGTCCTACTACTTAATTACAGAGACTTATAAATAGATGTCGTTTACATGACGGTTGTGTGTACCGCCTCCTTAACATCCTCTTAGTATAAAGTGGAATTAAACTTTTAAGCATTGTCCTTGTGAAATAACTTTTTCCTTGGTGCAGGGGATGTGACATCTTTGGCCACAATTCCAGAAAGTATGGAAGTAGAAGCCCAATTTCTGGCAAAAGAGGATGGAATCCTGGCAGGTGTTGCCCTTGCAGAAATGATCTTTAGTGAGGTCGATCCGTCCTTAAAGGTATTGATGCATGGCGCGTACTCCCTCAGTCCCATTTATATTCCCTATTTGAGTTGGTTAGTCAGTCAAGTCAACTTTGGCCTTTAATCTCTTCAATTATATGTAAAGAATTAAAGATGCAATGTAAATTGTGTAACATTTGATTTATTAATAAAACCACTTTTTCATTTGTTTCGTGTTTAAAAAATTGTAACTTATGTACGTTGAGAGATAATATCGGTCAAAGTTAATGGCGTTTGGCCATCAAAGGCAGATACAGAATTAAAGCGAGATGGAGGTAGTACTCCAATTATTTTGCAAATTATTCTGCTCTTTCTGTAACTCAAATCGTGCAGAATTTTCTATTAGGTGGAGTGGTTCCAGAAGGATGGCGATCATGTTCATAAAGGACTGAAATTGGGGAAGGTGTATGGTAATGAGATAAAATACTTTTATCTTCGCAAGCAGGCTTTGTCTTTGTTAAGATTTCTTTCTTGACGACTGGCTGTATGGTTTAATGCAGGCCGAGCACGTAGTATAGTAGTTGCGGAAAGAGTGGTTCTGAATTTTATGCAGAGAATGAGCGGCATTGCAACTCTTACCAAGGTTTGTTATGTGTGAAGTCACAAACTAAATGCATAAATAACACTAATTCCCATCATAGGAGACACAACTCAGAACTTCACATCTCCAATTCTCCACCCTGTTGTCTGTTTATAATTTGTTTTATAGTATGCACCTTTCTTCGAGACACAACTGTGAAGCATTAATATCTCCTTCACTATATTCTATGGTCCTATGCCCTGTAAAATTGCTTTAAATGTCAGCATGATATTGGTACTATTCTGAGTTTCAAAACTTGTGTGCATCAAGAAAAGCTAATGGTTTCATTTGTCTTTTAGGCGATGGCTGAGGCTGCACATCCTGCTATTATTTTGGAGACGAGAAAGACTGCTCCTGGTTTACGCTTGGTGGATAAGTGGGCGGTGTAGATCTTTATCCTTCTGTCATATTCAATTGCACATTGACATGTCAAATGTTGCTGTTGACCTTGAATTGTATGCTACTCACAGGTTCTTATTGGCGGAGGGAAAAATCATAGGCTTGGTTTATTTGATATGATGTTGATAAAAGATAATCATGTATCTATAGCTGGAGGGGTGACAAATGCCTTGAAATCTGCAGATGATTATTTGCACAAAAACAATCTCCAGATGGAAGTTGAGGTGGTCATCAGTTGTCTAGTTTCTAAATTGTAGTATTGACTTGATTCTATGTATTTCTAATCTATTACCCTTTCCTTTCCCTTGGGTTTTCTACACTTGTTTTTTGGATTGTTTCGGTGGATTCTTTACAAAATTATTGTGGGAAAACAGTTGGGTATGAGTGGATCTCTCATCTTTTTTTTTTCTATTTTTTTAATCCACGTGCATACCTTCTGTACCCCTAAAATGTTGTTTCAAACAAAAGCATAAACAATCTGATGCAGTAAATAAGTATCATGAACTTTCTCTTAATGCTTGCGTAGGCTTTCGTAATGTAACTTTGGTATGCATAATCAAGCTATTATCTATTAAAACTGTGCAGCTGTTGAGGTTAATATATGTTCCTCCATGTTCGTTCTGTGTGTAAAACAGATAGAAACGAGAACCTTGGAGGAAGTGAGGGAGGTGTTGGATTATGTGTCCCAGACTAAATCTTCCTTGACACGGATTATGTTGGATAACATGGTCATCTCACAGCCTTGCGGGGAAGTTGATGTTTCCATGCTCAAAGAAGCCGTTAGAATGATAGATGGAAGATTGGAGACTGAGGTATTTCTTATATTTGTAGGTCTAAATGTTTATGTTGAGGTTTTTTGTACAAAACAATACGAAGTATTAAAGGAAATAATGCTAAGCACACTATTTTCTTATGAGATTTTCCCTCAACCCAACTTGTATTATTATTCAAATCGTAAACAATAATACACTCCTCCAACAATTAACTAAGAAGCTAAGAGTTTCACTCTATCCTTAAATTCGGATATTAGCATAACGCATACAATGACCTCTAATTATAAGGTCCAAACTTTACTAGCGACATAAAGAGTTTTAGTATATTACTAAAACAACTCCTAATAATTACCCCTAGTAACATAGATTACTAAAGAAAAAAATTAGTAACCACTAATAAGTCCACTATAGACTCTAAAAACTAGTCTCCAAAACCTTTAGTTAACTTACGCTTTGTATTTTAATGTTTCGGTTACTCTAATACTTCGTAGTTTATTTATGTACTTTGCCCTTGTAATGGATTTTATAATCTTGACGAGAGCTTTGACAACGTAGTATTGGTTGTATCTGTTTGTTTTTATTACAATAAGCTGATTAATATATACTTCCTCCATCCCATTTATTTGACCCTGACTGATGGTCAGACGATGTCGGGCAGTTTTTGGTTTAAAACTATGCAATAGCTAGAACTTTTAAAAATGATAAGATGTGAAAAAGTGATGCTATAATGCTGAGTCATGCTTACAAAATACAAGTAAATGTGGAAGTCATTAGTAATCAGAAGACTTTAAAGTTCAAATAATATTGTTGTCTGTATTTTCTTTATGCTCCTACTTCCATAAAGCTAATATTGCCTATATAGGAGAAAAAAAAAGAAACTATCTTTGAAGAGGTAGTATCGTAAAAAAAAATGGAGACTTTTCCAATAAAGAGCAAAAGATGATGAAGGTTCTTTGACTGTTTAACATGTGAATGATGCATTTTATGGTTCAAGGCATTTTAGGGATCTACTCTCATGGGTAACTGTGATTTTTTTTTTCTTATGCTTAATCATTAGGAACCCACTTTCCTCATATCTTACTGGAAGCTGTAATTTGATCACAGAGGTATGGCTGAGGCCACCTAGTGTAGGTGGGATCTTCTTTGAGACTGGGATAATATTAGTAAATGTGTGGCTAAGTTCATCCTCTCAAAGCACTGTTATGGATAGGTAGGGAGCATTGTGAACAATACTCAAGGTTTATGTTGATTTGTTTGATGAAGAGATCATCTCACTGCTGTAGCCTTGTAGGCCTTGTGGAGAGAAATTGAGGGTATAATATCTTTTCTTTGGTTAGGAAGTTGGATTTGAGTGAAATGCAGGGATACATAGTATAATATTGGAGGGTTAATGAACTTATCTCCTTCCTCTCCTCTGTCCCCTCATCACTTCTCTACTCATATTCCAAAAAAGGGTTGATGGGTTTATGTGCTAAAGCAAAATCATGTGTGAGCAATGCTAAAGACGGAAAAAGTATATGATTGAAAATATCATCACTCCACACCTTCAAAGAGCACGTAATATTTGTAGTGATTAGTGACCAAAGATTTGTGGGACTGTGTAGCTGTTCTCAACAACAGCTATAACGCCTATATGCCTATAAGTCTATAACCATCCACTGACCTGCTGCATGCATAGCTCGGAGATTACGCATGTACACAATCTTGCCTTGGCTAGCCGGGAAACTAGTTCTGAGATTGTCTCAAGCCATTTTCCACCATGTTTGATCATCTTTGAGTCTGAACTGGATATCATAGAAGTTGCTTGATTGTGAGGTATAAAAACTTAGTTGTTTAGTTGATTTCATAATATTTACTATCCAGTTTCTTTGGTGATTGTGTAACAGGCATCTGGAAATGTTACCCTTGATACAGTGCACCAAATTGGTCAGACTGGAGTTACCTATATTTCAAGGTAAGAGTATAATTTTTCACACTCTTGATAAAAACAGTTGGTGTATCTTGCTTAATTTGGAAATTCTGCTATTTTTGAGCCATGCAAATGATCCTAGTGTGTTGTCAACGAACTGTCATGATAATTGTGAGCCATGCAAATGCCAGGGTTTCAGTTTAGGGTCAAGTAAAGAGAGTAAGTTTGCAATCTGCAAGTGATATTTGACTAATTCCTCTTTAGGGTTTTCTTTTTCTAAATCTTGAAATAAGTTGAAAGAGGTGGCATCCTAGTATTTAGGAGACTATAGCCATTATACCATATGAACTTTAAAGGTACTACAATTGACTTTTCCATACTTGTATTTCCATTTCAAATGGAGCTTCAAATGTCGCAAAAGTTTGGCTTTGGAGTATGATGGTATTAAACAAGTACGGGTCACCAACTCTGCTTATTTTATTTTGAATTGGCGCCTTGGCGGTCAATTGATGCATATCTCGACTCAGTTTTCATGATAGATCGATCAGTCTCGTTCCACCAACCTCTAGAACGTAGCTTAGGTCCTACCCTACTGGGCTACTGTACTTGTATTTCTCAAAGGTGATAGATTAGTTAAAAAGGTTCTTTCGCATGTACAAATTTGTCTTGGCTCCTTCCTATTTGTTAGATAACGAAAAGTGCAAGTCACCTTGGATAATGAAGTTATAATATGCATCGTCACCCTTGGTCCTTAGTGCCAACTTATAATATAAGAGTGTGTTTGGATAGCAAAAGTGGAGGGAAAGGGAGGGGAGGGAGAATGGAGGAGGTGATTTTCCCTCCAAATCTTGCCTGTGTTGGTGGGGAAATAATTTGGCTTAGAGGAGGGAAATAGAGGGATCCATTTTCCCTCCCCTCCAAATCCTTCCACCTTCATTTCTAACCAAACAAAGGATTTCTCATCCCTCCATTTCCCTCCCCTTCCTTTCGCTCCAAATCCTCATATCTAAACACACCCTAATTGTCATTGGATTTTTGGAGAATAAACATTTTTTTTTCTATGAATGATCAGTTTCTTGTTCCCATAATCAATAATAATTACGATTTCTTTTGTTTGTGTAGTAAAATAGAGGTGGGAGGATTTCGAGGGGAGAGAAAATGAATTCCTCCATTTTCCTCCTACAAGGCAGATGAAATCCCTTTCAACAAAGGAACGATTTGGAGAGAAATTCCCTCCCTCCATTTCCCCTCCTCTTCTCATTGAGTGCTAATTTTGTTAATAGCTTACAAATTGGCTTACACGGTTACACTTGAGCACTACACTATACTCTGATCCCAAACATGCGTTTCTTTTTTTTTTTCAAACTTAATTTCTTTGATAGTTTTGGATTTTGTGGGAGTTTGATGTCAGTGACACACTACACTAATAATCTTTTAGGTACTTACTATGATTCTAATCCTACAGTATAGTATGAGATTGATCTAAAATAAGGGTAACTTAACAGAATAATACTTGTACTAGTAACATTTAATTTATTTTTAGATCATAAAATAAATATTATCCAATAAAAAAACATGTCATTGTTTCAATGAATTTTATGAACTGCCCATTTTAAAGAGCCAAACTTACAAATAGGACTGTTTAATACAAGAACACGTTTTTTCGTAAGTATACAAGATCACATGTTTTTAGAGACCGATCTTATACTTATATAATATATGCGGGTTTACTCAATATGCACTTAACAAAAAGGTTTTGGTTACTGGTCCGGTGGTTCCTACGTCCCCAAAAGAAAGTATAGTGTGAGACTGCTCATTTATAGTTTTGTACTTATGTTTTACCTTTTACCGTTACTTCTCGCATGTTGTGGTTGGATAATAATTTTAAAGACGAGATCCGTTGATCAGTCTCTCATTTTATGTGAACCTAAAAGTTTTTACCGATTTTCATAATATGTAAATGTAGTCATAGATACATTTGAATCCTAGTTCTGCTCTTGTGTAAAGGCCTTAGTTTAGTGGTACAGTAGAGACTGAGAGTTTGTGGATGATAGTGACATGTACGACGAGCTAAACTCTATGACTATGACTCTATCTTGCGTATGCTCTTGGAATTTAAGTAATACGTAGATTGCAATGTTGGTAGAATATATAGTTTACGTCAAATGTTGCTTAATTGATCTGCATCACGATTCATGAATAATATATTGAATTGCTTGCAAAACAAGCTTTTGCTTTATTTTGTTTGTCTCTGTTACTGTTATTAATGTAGGCTTTAGAAGACCCTAACTTGATTATTTGTTTTTGCAGTGGTGCCTTAACACATTCAGTTAGGGCACTTGATATCTCCCTTAAAATCGACACCGAGCTTGCTCTACAAGTCGGCAGGCGAACTAATCGTGCTTGATCCTCAAGCCAATAATTCAAGTATCAAATTTGTCCAAGTTTCCCAAACTACAGTTCGCAATCTGTAATAATCCCTTAGATTCTGACATTTAAAGGCGAAAGATAACGTAAAGAGAAAATGTACTCGGTCACTCATCACTCATCACGTAATAGCTTTAATCTATTTTCGTAACTTCTCAAAAGTGTTTTTTGAGTGGCGGGATACATTATAAAGTGACGTTATGATTACCCCGTTTAAAGTCGTAAGTTTAGAACAAGTGATCAAATGATTATACTAGTAAAGGTTTGTTTGTAGGGATAGTTCTCGATTTAGTGTAATCAATATCCGTGAAAAGTTAACGAGGGATTTTGCCATCAAACAAAGTAAATGATTTGTCTTATATTTTGAGTAAATTATTTATAACTCCCTTGTATGTTTCACTTTTCTAAAATTATTCCCTTATAATATTTTTTTATTAAATTACTCACAGATTTTTGACTCCGACCATATCTTGCTACCATTTTTGTGTTCAGGCAGAAAAAAAGAGAAATGGACATAAATGCCCTTCATTTAACTTATTCCCTCTGTCAATACTTAGGCCATGTTCTTTCCAGCTTAATTTCAGCTCGTTTTATTTCAGCTCGACTCTATTCAATACAATTTAGTTTAGTAGTAGCCAGTTCTATTCAACTCATCTTTTCACAAAATAAGTCTTACTTCAACTTCATTCACTTCAACTTGGCTCCATTCAATTTAGTTCAATTAAGCTCACATCCATTTAACTCAGTTCAGCTCGTTTCAGCCGAAAAGAACAGGGCCTTACTCTCATTCATTTTCATTTAGACTCTTTCCTCCCATTTTCATTTACTCTTTATTACCCTCATTTTACTGAAAATCCCAAATCAAAACCTAATTCGTAACCCAAATCAATCTTCTTTACCTTAATCTCCCATAAATTAGTAACTCTACCAGAAATGTCAATTTCATATTTCAACAATCTCTTCTCCAACATGAGTTTGTTAATAACATTTTTTTGCCACTCCATTGAGTACGATCATGTCAGCGAAACCAGTCACAACCAACAAAACCAGTCCTTATGTTTGAGAATTTACACTTCTCAAACCTTCTTCCGGGGTTGTCAGCCGTCCACGTGGTTAGCACAGCTACCGAAACACCACATAAACATTTTCTGGGGTGTTGGCTTGTGGTATAGTAGCTACTTTCTCTTGAATAATTAAAAGATACAAAAAACCCAAATCAGTAAGAACCCTAAATTCAAGAATCCTAACTTCAAATTCAATTGAATCCAATTTTAGTTTTAATAAAAATAAATGATAAAAAAAAAATAGAAAAGCTAACCTTTAATTAGACTTTCCAGATTTGTATACTTAATTTAGGTGGTGAGTACTAATTAGAGAAAGATCTTATAATGGAGGTTAATTTTGATGAAGATAGAGTGAAATAATAACAATTGATGAAGTTGAAGAAAAGGAAAGTTATATAACATAAAGTGAATGACATTTTCGTCATGAAATAAGGGAAATGGAGAGAAAATTCAAATATTGACGGATTTGCTCACCAGAACTGGGAAATGGTAGCTAGATATGGCCGGAGTAAAAAATATGGGATTAATTTAATAAAAAAATCTTATAAGGAAGTAATTTTAGAAAAGTGAAACATACAAGGGAGTTATAATTAATTTACTCTTATATTTCACATATATTGAAAATTTCATTTCATGGTGAGTAATAGTATTATATATCTACGAATCTATATTTAAGCTACCTCACGAAATAGACTTTTTCAAATCTGTATTATGCCGTTGTGCACACTCGTAAAAGACATGATATATATGGTAATATAAATTACTCCGTATAAAAGAGTTTTGTCACACCACCTTAATATTTTTTTCTTCTAAACACTACCTTATAAAACTGAAATTGTCACACAACCTTTAATTGGTTTTTTTGCGAAACACAACATTTTAGGCAGAGGACTTCGCATTTTGGCCATAGTTTGACGATTGCAATAGAGAGATTTTCAGTCGATGTTTGAGATATCAAATGAGATCGATTTGAAGTACTCTTGGACTCGTTGAAAGGTGGGAGTACATGCTTTTCAAGCGTTGTCAACACGGTGGTAAAATGTGGTCTTATGTGTGGTTAGTTGGTGTGTAAAGTAAGACAGATCAAAGAGTGTTCTTGTAAGTCTTAGTTTATAGTGGGTGGAAAAGTTTGTTTGTTTTGATTTTTTAACGGGATTATAAAGCTTTATGGAACAATTATTTCCAAACAAAAACCATCACAATAACACAACTACGACCCACCTTATACTCTCTTTTACTTACATACCAAATTTCAGACCAAACAAAGCTTCAAAAGCACATTAAAAAGGGCAATTGCGTTATTCAAAATGAAACTATCGTCAATACTTAGGAACACGTCATCGATAAATCAACCCCTTGAAAATAAAGGGAATTTAATTTTGAAGTATAGTTGGCATTTGATGATTGGTTTCGAACCTTGGTTAGCATCATCATCATGAAACCAAGTTATTGGTCTTGAAATTTAAAGCACAAGTTCCTTCAGTGTCACCATCCCCGCGATCAATCTCTCTCGCACCTCCACAAAATGGAACCACTTTCAGACCACCACGACGCAACCTGCCTAACCATCTCAGACCAATCCACCTCCACCCCACCACCACGCATCCCAACCCCACCACCTCATCTACTCCCCTCCGCCTCCCCCACCTGCTGCAAATGCGGCGGACCCACCTCCCTCACACCACCACCACCATCAACCACCATCCCAACCTACCTCCCTATCCGCTACCCCGCCGTCAACCTCCCTCCTGACGCTGCCTCCCGTTCCCAACAATCAATCATACTAACCCCTGTCCCTCAACCCTCTTCCGTCCCCCCTCTCTCTCCTCCCTTCTCCTTCACTCTTCCCGTTAAACGCATCACCTCTCCCTCCGACGTCACCCGCTTCGTCTCCTCTCCTTCCTCCGGTAAACCTTTCCTCGGCTTCGTCGCCGCGCTTTCCTCCGCGACTCGTGCGCGGAAGATCTCTGACCCCTGTCATGTTTCCGATACCGTCGCCGCTATCGTATCTATCTTGCGAAACTTAATTGCTTCTGTTGATGATATCCCTCCGGCTGCGCAATCCAGTAGGTATGGTAATCTCGCTTTTAGGGTTTGGCATGAGCGTATGTCGGAATCTGCTGATCAATTTATGAATGATATTTTGTCGTTATCGACTCCGGAAATTAAAGGCTCGGTTGTTGAGCTTGTTGCGTATTTTACTGATAGTTTCGGGAATTCTAGTAGGATTGATTACGGTACTGGACACGAGACTAATTTCGCGGCGTGGTTGTATTGTTTGGCTAGGTTAGGGTTGATTAAAGAAGAGGATTATCCTGCTGTTGTTATTAGGGTTTTTTTTGTTTATTTAGATTTGATGAGGAAGTTGCAGCTTGTTTACTGTCTTGAACCCGCGGGATCTCACGGGGTTTGGGGGTTGGATGATTATCATTTTCTGCCGTTTGTGTTTGGCTCTGCGCAGCTTATTGATCATAAGTATATGAAGCCTAAGTCGATACATAATGAGGATATTCTTGAGAATTTCTCTAGCGAGTTTATGTATCTTTCGTGTATTCAGTTTATTAGGAAGGTTAAGAAAGGTCCCTTTGCTGAGCACTCACCTTTGTTGGATGATATTAGTGGTGTGCCTAATTGGACTAAGGTTAATGGCGGCTTGCTTAAGATGTACCGCGCTGAGGTCCTGGAGAAACTACCTGTCGTTCAGCATTTCCTCTTCGGCTCTATCATTCCTTGGTATGCTTTCTGTTTCCTGACTCTTTCTTTGCGCTGTAAGTGTTAGTGGAATGGGTTTTGTCATTCTAGTGTTTGTGATCATTGCATTGTTTCATCTTGTGCTACACTTTGCTAGTACAATTGAGGTTTTGGACATCGTGCTTTGATGTAGCTAGTCAATATATTGTGCCTTTGTTGTTAGTTGGTTATGTTTTTCTTTTCGGGTGTGAGCCATAAGGGCCATTTCTATATGCAAAGCAACATAGGGGGAGGGGCTAGATTTAAAAATTGATTAATGAACTAATAAGACAAGAGTTACAAAGAGTAACAAAGGGTGTTACCTTGCATGGCACTTGTTGAGAGTTATAAAGGATGTCACAAAGAGCGTTCTAGAATGTGGATGTCATTTCTTTGAAGGGGTTGTATTAGATGATGATCACAGTCTTTTAGTGGCGATTCTAGGGATCAGAAGGCCGGGATTCGGAAAAATGAACAAATTATGAGACATTTCTTTAATGATAGTAAAAGTAGAGCGTGTGGGAGTTTGATATGACGGTTTTATAGCTGGCCAGGAGTGATAGCTATCCATTTATGAGGAGCGGTTTTGGATAACGATTAATGATTTTGTCGCATGCTAGATGTAGATGCATATATATCGGTTTTTAGCGATATTTTGATAAAAGTGAGATCTTCAAAAGTCTTGGGAGGATCCGAATTGCATCTAATTAAGTTTGAGGAGAAACAAAGGAAGACCTCAAAAGTCTAACTTGTGGTCAACGGAAGTCAAACCCGGGAATCAACCAAAAATCCACAGCTAAATAATTGATTATTGATCGATTGCCTTCAACCACCAATTAATCTCAAATACTATATATATTGCAATGACATGAGTTTCCTACTCCCTCATAAATTTAATCATTCAAATTGTTGTACGAAATAAAGGACCCTAGATATTAAACAACTATATCTAGAAGTTCAAATTTAACTCAATTGTGAAAGCACAAGTTTCCTACTCCCTTTTAAGTTTCACAAATTCTCATTTGTGACGGTCACTATCCGTCACAAGCTTGTGAGTCAGATCCTTCTCACAAGCTTGCAAGTGGGAAGACAAGTGGAAAACCATTGATTTCCCACTTGCCCTCCCACTTGCAAGCTTGTGAGAAGGATCCGACCCGTCATAAGCTTGTGACGGATAGATCCGCCACAAGCAAAACAAATTGAGTTTCACAAATTCTCATTTGTACAAATTGTTTAAGTTTACCCTAGTGTTTACTTTCCCCTGCCCTTCCTCCCTTTTTACCCCCTCCTTTCCTCCCCTCCTAAACTGTTAAGTTTACCCTAGTGTTTACTTTCCCCTGCCCTTCCTCCCTTTCTACCCCCTCCTTTCCTCCCCTCCTAAACTGTTATCAAACATATCCTTATATTATTGTGCAATGTTTCTTTTTTCAAGAGATTTAATAACCTATAAGGCTATTATTCTTTGGTTTTTGAATCTCATGGCGTAACTGAAATAGCTCAATAAATAGAATGCACTTGTTTTTAGCTAGTAGTCTTCTCGATGTTTGACGCAATATTTATTTTAGGTCATTACGAAACAATCTCTATGTTTCTTAACATAAGGTAAGGCTGCGTATATTCGACACCCATATCTTGCCACCTGCAGTCTTGGAGAGTTGAGACACTAGGGCAATGCTATTTTATTTTTAAATGTTTGTGTACATCTGTGCGTTGAGACTTGAGAAGTTGCCCAAACAGTCGAATAATATTTTATTTTTTAAAGAAACTTCAATCTCAATAATTTAGATGCGGTGCAATAAATAGTCAATAATCATGATCTTAGATTTAGCAAGCCTTCTTCATTTTCCGTGTTGCATTCCTTGGTTAGGTACTTCCTATAGCTCACTTTAGGAGAGGTTTAGACTCTGCAGCTCACCACTGTACGGCTTTACCTCATATACGAAAATTGTTCAAATCTGCTATAGGCTTTAACGGCAAACGGAGTGACAGTTGCATTCCATAATAGAAGAGGCTTTGTAGATCACATTGGTTGGAGTATTATGGGGGGTTTGGATAACTTTGGTTCAAGAAATAGGCCAATAATAATAAAAAATTTAAATTATTCTTCATTATTATAGTCCTCCATTGCTTCTGCACTTTGCTTGTTTTCGCCAGGTTGTGATTTT
Source organism: Heliosperma pusillum (assembly GCA_022085475.1). Classification (NCBI taxonomy): domain Eukaryota; kingdom Viridiplantae; phylum Streptophyta; class Magnoliopsida; order Caryophyllales; family Caryophyllaceae; genus Heliosperma; species Heliosperma pusillum. The sequence goes on from JAIUZE010046330.1 coordinate 103,174, forward strand.
TTTATGTGATCAGGGATTGATGCGGCAGCTCTTTTTGATTCAGACCTTGGCTTTGAAGGTCACATTCCTTCGGATTGAGATGTGGAATCTAGCGGCTAACTGGAACCTAGGGTCATAGCTGTCATATGTACGTTTTGGGTATATGCAGTATTTGAGTTGGATGTTAATATCGAACCATAGATTTTGGTTTATACGCAGTTGTTAAATTAGGTATCTCCAAATCTAAATAATTTCCAACGAGTTAGAGATTAAATATTTGGTAGTTGGTACTTGTGTTAGGAGGAAAAGACGACATATCCCTCTCCCTCTGCGTAAAAAAAACTCAGATGTTTCGAATCTTCCCCGTTGTCCCCATTTGAAATGGGGATCACTTGTATGAATGTAGGCTCTGTTTCAGTGATTTGTTTTTTTTTTTCAAACCAATGAGCTAGCATACTTGAAAAGTTTCAATTATTAATGTTATAGTATTATTATTCAAGCTAAAAAGGTTAACATCAAGTTGTGCACCTTACGCGACCTGTGCATCGAGGAAAGTCCATTGAGCTAAACGGTTTGTCCAAGTTAAAAACTTGACTATTGGGCGCCCTGCTGAGATTTCCGAACAGTAAGAAATCTGATAAAAAGGTTGAAGATGCAGTTGTCTATGGTTATCGTCAAATGGATATTTTGTCCATCATCCATCCCACCTCAAGCTTTTTAAGAAGACGAAGTAAGATCAAGATATGTTTTATGTCATCTCTTATCCAATTGACTGTCTTGTAACCTAGGTAGCACGGACACTTCTCCTAACCAGCCGTCCCGTGTCGGACACCGTGTCGGACACACGGACACCTATAAATAAGGAATGTGAGATTGAAAGACTAGAAGAGGTTGATTAGAAGATGAGTTTGGGTGGGAAAATTGATTAGAAGATGAGTTTGGGTGGGAAATGAAAATAAATTATACTTAAAGTCAAGTTTTACACTCAATTATTTACATTTAATATCAAATACTATTACAAAAATAAAATTGTATGTTATTTATAACTATAAAATATATATTTTATTAAATTTAAATGCCGTGTCCCGTGTTCTAAATTTCACGAGATGCCGTATCACGTGTCCGTGTCTGTGTCCGTGTCCGTTTTGGTGCTACCTAGCTTGTAACACATTGTTCCTCACATAATTAAATTGGTAGTAATTTCAATTAAACTAATGATGTGGATACAAGATGGAAAAATGGGATAAAAGATCCGCTCTCCTCCCTTCAGATTGAGCTTAAATACTCCCTCCCATCCAAACCAAAGGTTACACTTACCTTATTTGGACCATCCAAACCAAACTACCCATTCCTTTTCGGGTAACATATAAGACTAACTACTCCTCATTTACCCTATATATTTACACAATATGCCATTACCCCACCCACCCAACTAACATTAAATACTCAAGTGGTCCTACTTCCATTCCAATACTACCCTTCCCTTTTCTATATTTTCTTAAAACTTGTGCTCCCTCCTATGTAACCTTTGGTTTGGATGGGAGAGAGTAATTAATAACGTTTGAAACAATCTTGGGATTAGAATAATAATATCAACTCGAGTCTAGAATAGTGTGGCCTGGAAAATTGGTAGTCTTTCAAAAAACTTAAGACACTTGAGAGCAATAGATGGGTTGATGGTGGCTGGTGTCGAAAATAGTTGTGAAGTAGGGATGTCGATCTCAGGGACGGTTGGTGTTCAATATTGATCTAAAAGTCTACTTAAAGTCTCTTGCAAGTCACAAGTGATTTGGGTTTGGGTTTGTTGGCTACACTAATTAACAACAATTAAAAGCAATTAAAAACAACAAAAGGAGTCTAAAGCTATAAAGGTTGGATTTTTATCAAATAAGAGGGAAGACTAGGGTGAGTGGGTTCATATGGGTAGTAAAGTCGAGTGCAAGGGTCGGGTCTAATAGTCGGAAAATCATCTAGTCTAGGAAAGCGAATCGAGGCTTCCGTTCTTACGATTCCTCCTCAAACCGACTCTAACTAGCTATCGCGTCACTAGATACGGCTTGCCAAAACTAGCGGTTCTACGAAAGACCACGACTTTCGATCTTATGGCATTCGAAACAAACGAAAGATTCATGCAAACTCAAGTAAGCATTTCATCAAACATGTTATAAGCATAGCATGGAGACTAGACAATAATCAACTATTAACCCCAACAATAACACATTAAACCATACAAGGACCCATAATCCCCCACATTACCCTAGCAAGATTACTACTCACTCATACTTGAGGGAAATTCGATATTTACTAAAGATTGTAAGAGGAAATCAACAACAACATTAAACATTTCTAATTAACAATAAGTAGATAACAATAATCGAAATGAAAACTTAATTAAAAGCAAGATTAAGTAGAGAAATTATACCCACTTGGAGAAAGATTAGAACTTTGATATAAATACCAAGATTTCGTCACAAATCCTTGAATATAACCCAAGTTCATACACTAAACCAAGTTGAAATCACTAATTAACCGACTAATTTTCTTAATTAAGGAAGATTAATACAAGATTAACACTAATTCTATTGAAGTTTTTAGATCTAGGGTTTCGTGCCCATAAATTACATAAGAGGGTCTATTTATAGGTTTACAAAATGAAGGAAAGATGGGCCTCGAGAAGCTTCATGGACTGGACAAGTCACGACCGTGAAATGGGTTTCACGGTCGTGAAACACGTCTCACGACCGTGAAATGGCAAGTCACGGTCGTGAGAGTATAGGCAGAATCAAGGTCGACTTTCACGAACAAGTCACGACCGTGAAGCTCATTTCACGACCGTGAGATGGGTTTCACGACCGTGAGATGAGTTTCACGGTCGTGAAACCAAATCCACGAAAATCCTTGCTTTTGGCAAAGCATCTCACGACCGTGAGATGCATTTCACGACCGTGAGATGCTCAATCTCCTTCTTCCTTTGCTTGACTTTGTTGCTTCCTTCTCGGTTTCGCTTGCCTTGACTCGGGAGGGCTTTGGCGAGTCGAGTAGGGCCCCCAAGGGTATGTGGGCCCCCCTAGGTGTACCGTGGGTCCTCCGAATGATTCACCTTCTTCTTTGTTGATCAAAAGTAGGTAGAAATCGCCTCAATTGACGGTTTACCTACAAAAAAACACGATAAAAGCAAGAAACATGCTAGAAGAAGGTAAATCACGTAGAAACGCTCCTAGGGAGCGTTAAAGGCAAACAAAACGAGATGAAAAGGGGTGAAAATGTGGGGTGAAATGACACTATATCAAATCTCCCCAAACCAAACCCTTACTCGTCCCGAGTAAGGATGAACAATAGTCAAGACCCTTAATTAACTATACTAAACCTAACCGATACAAGGCAATTAACGGGCCTTGCTCCGTCCCTTCAACTCACAACAAGGTATCCATGAGGTAGGACACCTTCTTGCAAGGCAAGTGGGGTCTTGCCAAAACCTCGATGCATTCAAGACAATAGAGCACACAAAACAAATGAGAATGCATCTACAAAAGCAAATGGCAACATGCCTCATCCATGTGCCGGGATTCATCTAAAATGGAAAAATTTCAAGCATTCAAATTCCTATGTATTTACTAGTTTTACAAAGAACTATGCCTAGAAAGATAGAAATAAATCACCTCTTTATTGTGTAAAATTAGTATATTCGTTCACGTTTACTAGAAAACTTTGTCAAGGGTGATAAAGGCGGGATGGAAAGTGAGGGCCCCATGGTGTTAGAAGACACTGTAGGATCGGAATTCCGCCTCTCACCTAAGTGAAAGGAAGGGTCGTCCCCTCTTAGCCATGCAACGTAGGAGTAATCATCAAAAATGTAAGGAAACGAGATGTTTGAGTTCTTATTTTGTTTCTTTTTCTTTTCTTTTTGTTTTTTTTTTGATTTTTTTGGTGCTTGATTTGGGTGCCTTTTGAGAGCAAGGTGGCCTAGCAAAAGGTGTGCGGCGGAGACCAACAATAGGCAAATCCTCGCCGTAGCGACATCGAGAGCGACCCCATATGTATTGAGGGTACTCTAGAAGAGCCTAGAAGTCTCCATATGCACTCCCTAAGCTAGGACTAAGGCAAAAATGTGCAAAATTTCAAGCTTTTCTTTTTCTATTATGTTTGAACTCAATTTTTGGACTTTTGATGGGAAAATTTCCTTTTTGTCAAATGTAGTGAAATGTGATGATTGGACAATTGCATGGCCTCGAGAGTCACCTAGGAAAGCGTTCACCAAGGAATTTTCACACCATGGGGATGGTAAAGATGATAAATGCAACCCCTTGACTAGGCTCTAGGAAACGGTGCGAAAATTATACTAAAAATACACATTAAAAGGTGTTTCAAAATCTATTTTAATAGGCAAAGTGCTAAGCAAAAAGGGCATCTACAAGGGCCTATTCAAACTTGTTCAATTTCCAAATTAGGCATTCCAAAAAGTTTTCCTAAATGCAACTACATGCCATGATCTAGAATTTAACAACATATATACAAACTAATGCAAATGCTCTAGTGAACTACGTGACAATTAATCTAATGAAACCCCCTAACAGCACATAAGTCACACAACCGCCAATTCATCAAAATCCACACCGCAATCATCAACCAACTCCTCCAAAACTCCTCAAACCATAAGAAGTAGAGAAAGAAAGAAGGGGAAGAAATAAGAACGATCATACCATGGCGGTCTTCTTAATCCCTTCAATAAGTTTCTTAGCGATGTGTAGCGGACCTATGTATGGAGGTTAGAAGAAAAAGCAATGCAAATATATACAAAGTAAGATATAAACAAGCTAATTTTTAGGATTTTTCAAATTTTTCAATTTTTTTGATTTTTTTAAATGGTTTAAATGCAAAAAATAAAAAATAAAAACTTATGAGAATAGTTTCCTATCCCCCACATTGGAACAAACATTGTCCTCAATGTATGAAATAGGATTATTGAAAGCAAAATGAAAACATGTTTTTGGATTTTTCTTAAATTTTGAAGAAATAAAAACTTGTTTTTGGAATTTTTGATGAATATTCACAAAATGAACAATATATACAAGATGGTTAGTCATGCAAATGAACTAATCTAGATGAAATGCATGAACTAAATAAAAATCCTAAAAGTAAATGCAAAATGATATAATACAAGTGCATGATCTAAGTAAATGCAACTAAACTATACATGATGCATGAACTAAGCTAAATGAAAGGTTGTTTGTCAATTTGGATTTTTCATGGGGAGCAAAATAATGGTGTCCGATGGGATGGACACCCGCCTCCAATGTTGCCGAGGCCAACCAATAAAACACACAAATTACAAGTTAGAGAAAACAAAGTATACAAATCAAAGAGAGGAGAGGAGGAGACACACACAAAAACAAAAAAAACCTCTTCAAAAGGTCTCCATCACATCCTCATCCTCATCACCATCCTCATCATCATCCTCATCATCACCACCATCATCACCACCATCATCACCACCCCTATTCCCCTGGTTGCCCCCGGTCTCGATGCCCCCTCCCCGGTTTCCTTGGTTGGGAAACAAAAAATCGGGTTGAGCCCAGCTTGGCATCAAACCGTTAGGGTCAATGTACCCTTGGTTGGCCAGCAAAAAGTAGTTGGGGTAGGAGGCATAATAGTTGTTGACCCGGTCTTCATGCATGTTCAGATGCATGTTCTGCATTAGACCGGTTAAGTAGTCGCCCTGGGGGGAAATGGTCGGGTCGGGGTGAACATACCCCGAGTAGTCAAAGGGGTAGGGGGGAATGGTCACGTAACTGGGTGGGGGGTGGGGGAACTGCATATGCGGTAGGGGGAAAGGGGGAACAGGCGCTGCTACCCGGGGCGCACTCTGACTCGGTCTAGAAACGGGTCGGGGTCGAGGCTGGGAAGACTCTCCCTCCTCCCTAGCACCAGTTGAAGCGGCCCGACCACCTGCCATCGTCACTGGCAGCAGGTAGTTGGGTCGCCCCATCATAGTGTTATCCCTAGGGGCGAAGGGTGCGAGTCTATGACAAGGAAGGTAAAAAGGGGTTGCACCCTTAATTACCCAAAGAAAACTCCTATTAGGGTCAAGCCTAATCCAATTTGAGTAGATTAGGGAATTCTCATCAAGAAGTGTCCCCCCCGTTAAAGCCACGTACCTCCCATCACTGTTAAAATTTGCGTCAAAGTGCTTGGCCAAAAAAGTAACCAAACCCCCCATGGTCACCGTCTGCCTACGGGCTATGGTGTTCTGACCCAACTTCCTCCATCTCCTGTAGATTTCATTCATTATGGGGTAGATGAAGTTATCCCTATGTCCTTGCACATTTAAGTGCGTCTCTAGGAGGGTCAGGTCGAGCTGGGTGAGGTAGTTCGGTTCTTGCCGCCCTAGGAAGGTACCCGACACTAACCTATGCCAAAAACGAGGCACAGGGTGGTGGATTAGGAGGGCCGAATTCCTACGGAAATCGACCAAGGTCCTACCAGTCAAAGCCAACCAAAGAGGGTTCAAATCATAGCCCTTAGGCTCTACAGTATTCCTTCTAGGAGGAAAACCCAACCCCAGAATAGCAGCGAAATCAACCATTGGGACAACATGTGAGGTATTGGCAAGACGGAAGCTGAAACACGGCACTTTCTCAGCATTTACTAAGGTACTTAAACTACTTAGAAATTCTAGCGTGAGACTCCGATAGGAGAGCTCATGCATGAAATAAAGAGTAGTCATACCTGTGACCGCGAAAAAATCTCGCAAAGCTTCCGTAAGGCCAAGACGACGTATGATGTCGTGGCATAGAAATACAGTGGGTTCCATCTCTAACCCCTGGATGGCAGCGAAAGCTTGTCGTTGAGACTCCGTCTCAAAGACGACTTCCGGAAAACCCGGAAGTTGCTCAACCTCTAAGTCCTCGTTAGCATCCGGGTTGTTTGACCCGCTGCCTCTTCGCCTCTTTTGTGCTCTTGCCGCTGCCGCTTTCCCTTTTCCTTGACCCACCATTGTTATCAAGCTTTTTCCCGAAAAAATTTTCTCAAAGAAAGCTTCTAAAACAATTGAAAATACTAGAGAAACCTTCAACTAGCCCCAAAACAACTTTCTATTAGAGTAGAAAGCAAAAAATAAACCCAAAAAATAGATCTCAAATTTTCGGATTTTTGAAAAACCAAGGTTGAAAATCGATTTTTTTTGGTTTTTTGGTGTTTATAAGGGAAAAAAATGGTTCTCAAAGTGTTTATAATTGAAGAATGAAGCTTTTTGTGATAATTTGGGAGAGATTTGAGTGAGTTTGGTGAGGATTTGAGGGAGTTTTGGTGATTTTTGGAGAGATAAGGGTTATGTGTGTTTGTGTTTGTGTTGTTGTGTGTTGGAGTGAGAAGATGAGGGAATGAAAAGAAAGAAGATAAGGAAACAAGAGGAGAACTCGGTCCAAGCATCTCACGACCGTGAAATGGGCTTCACGACCGTGAGATACCATTTCACGACCGTGAAGCTCATTTCACGACCGTGAGATGTTGATTAACTGCTACGGTATTGATTTTCTCCATCTCACGACCGTGAGATGCCATTTCACGACCGTGAAATGGAGAATTCGCGATTTCCTTGCTTTTCTTGAATTTTCACGGGCGTGAAACCAATTTTACGAGTGTGACTCGTCTTTTCGACTCTTTTTCTTCAAAATCTTCACCCTTAGCTCGATTTCTCGCTTCTTCTTTAGCATTCCGCTACGTTTCTTTCATGTCAACTTACGAAAACAATCACAAACACATTAAATCCCTCCCTCACACTCTCTTTGACAAAAATTACACAAAAAAAGTACAAGATTAACTAAGTAACGGGAAATTGATTTAATTAACGATTCAATTAGCCAAACAAAAATTCGACCCTATTATCGTCAATTTAATCAATTTCCATGCAAAGTAAAATCTATCGAACACTAGTCAAATGAGTTAGGATTATATACAAATTTGTGATTCTTAGGGGACTTCACAAAACCCGCATTTGTTCAAAATTAATGAGGAGTAGTCGGCTTGAGGTACAAAGCCTCGACTACTCCTATGAGAGAACCTTCCTTGTAAAGCTTGATTCGTTGCCCGTTCACTTTGAATTTTTGGCCATCTTTGCTTGCCAACTCAAAATCCCCATATTTCCCTACCTCGGTGATCAAGAATGGTCCCGACCACCGGGATTTGAGCTTCCCGGGAAATAGCTTGTACCTTGAGTTGAATAGAAGAACCTTGTCTCCAACTTGGAGATCCCTTTTGAGGATCTTCTTGTCATGAATGAGTTTGGTCTTCTCCTTGTAAGATTTGGCATTTTCATAAGATTTGAGCCGGAACTCCTCAAGCTCTTGTAATTGGAGTAATCTCTTGTCACCGCTCAATTTTGCATCAAGATTTAGTTCTTTGATCGCCCAATATGCCTTGTATTCGAGCTCTATGGGCAAATGGCAAGATTTGCCATACACCAACTTATAAGGCGACATTCCAATAGGAGTTTTGAATGCCGTCCTATATGCCCATAATGTGTCATCGAGCTTTGAACTCCAATCTTTGCGGTGCTTCGAGACCACTTTTTCAAGGATAGATTTGATTTCTTTGTTGGAGATTTCGACTTGCCCACTTGTTTGGGGATGATACCCCAAACCGGTACGATGATGAACACCATATTTGAGAAGTAGTGAGTCAAGTCGTTTTTCATGAAAGTGCTTTCCTCCATCACTTATTAGAGCTCTAGGTACTCCAAACCGGGGAAAAATAATCTTCTTTAAGAAATTGATGACAACTTTGGCATCGTTGGTAGGGGAAGCCACCGCCTCCACCCATTTGGACACGTAGTCTACGGCCACAAGAATGTACCTATTCCCTCTTGAAGAAATAAAAGGGCCTTGATAATCTATCCCCCACACATCAAACACTTCCACTTCAAGAATCCCCCTTTGGGGCATCTCATTCCTCCAAGAAATGTTGCCGGTGCGTTGACAAGCATCGCAACTTTGGACAAAGTGCTTGACATCATGGAACATAGAGGGCCAAAAGAACCCGGATTGAAGTATTTTAGCAACGGTTTTGTTTGCCCCATGGTGCCCTCCATAAGGAGAGGAGTGGCATCCTTTCATGATTTCATCATACTCCCATTGTGGAACACATCTTCTATACATCCCATCGCCACACTCCTTGAATAACAAAGGATCATCCCAAAAGTATCTCTTGGCTTCAAATAAAAATCTCTTCTTTTGATTGTGGTTGATGCCCGGTGGAAGAACACCACCCACAATATAGTTGGCAAAATCCGCAAACCAAGGTGCTTGATTTTGGATTGTTTCATGAATTGCAAAGAGAAAATCATCCGGGAATGAATCGTTGATAGGCATGTCATCCTTACTTCCATCATAGCTTAGCCGGGACAAGTGGTCCGCCACCGCATTTTCCGCACCCTTCTTATCTCTTATCTCCAAATCGAATTCTTGTAAGAGAAGGATCCATCTAATGAGGCGGGGCTTAGCTTCTTTCTTGGCAAGTAGATATTTGAGTGCGGCATGGTCCGTATACACAATGACTTTGGAGCCAATCAAGTACGAACGGAACTTATCGAGAGCAAAAACAATGGCAAGAAGCTCTTTTTCCGTCGTTGCATAGTTCACTTGTGCCTCATCAAGGGTCTTGCTAGAATAGTAAATGGCATGCAAAGCTTTATCCTTCCGTTGGCCAAGAACCGCGCCAACGGCATAATCGCTTGCATCGCACATCACCTCAAATGGCAATTCCCAATCCGGGGATTGCATGACCGGAGCCGAAATAAGAGCTTCCTTGATCCTATCAAATGCCTCAACACACTCGTTAGTAAAATGGAAAGGGGTATCCTTGAGGAGAAGTTGTGTAAGTGGTTTAGCAATTTTGGAGAAGTCCTTGATGAACCGGCGATAAAAGCCGGCATGACCAAGGAAACTTCTCACCCCCTTGAGATTTGAAGGTGGGGGTAATTGCTCAATCACTTCCACCTTAGCTCTATCAACTTGGATACCCTTTTCCGAAATAAGATGACCGAGAACCACCCCTTCATTAACCATGAAGTGGCACTTCTCCCAATTCAAAACAAGACTAACTTCTTCACATTTTTGCAACACCAAGGACAAATTATGCAAGCACAAATCAAAATCTTTCCCATATACACTAAAATCATCCATAAAAACTTCCATGATAGATTCAATGTAATCGGAAAAAATGCTCATCATGCATCGTTGAAATGTAGCCGGGGCATTGCAAAGACCGAAAGGCATTCTCCTATAGGCAAAAGTGCCATAAGGGCATGTGAATGTGGTCTTAGATTGGTCAATCGGGTCAATTGGGATTTGGAAGAATCCCGAATATCCATCTAAATAGCAAAAATACTTGTTTGAGGCAAGTCTTTCTAAGAGTTGGTCAATGAAGGGAAGGGGGAAATGATCCTTTCTTGTTGAGGCATTCAACCTCCTATAGTCTATGCACATTCTCCACCCCGTCACTAACCTAGTTGGCACTAGTTCATCTTTATCATTCTTCACTACCGTGGTGCCACCTTTCTTTGGCACCACTTGCACGGGGCTAACCCAATCGGAGTAAGAGATTGGGTAGATGATCCCGGCGTCTAGTAGCTTCATGACTTCACCTTTGACAACCTCTTGCAAGGTGGGGTTTAATCTTCTTTGGGGTTGCCTTCTTGGCTCATGGTCATCTTGCATATGAATTCTATGCATACACAATTCGGGGCTAACCCCCTTCAAATCATCCAAGCTATAGCCTATAGCTTTCTCATGTTTTCTCAACACACACAACAATGCATTCAATTGATCATCATCAAGGCTAGCATTTACAATTACCGGTTTGCACTTCGACTCATCAAGATAAGCATATACTAAGTTAGAAGGAAGGGGTTTAAGAGAAGGAGCTTGTACCTCTACCGCGATGTCTACCGCACAAGAAGTTTGGATGATAGACTCAAGTCTTAAGAGTTGTTCTTCATCAAGCTCTTCTCCCTCCAAAGTTGCTTCAAGCAAGTCGAACTCAAACCCATGTAGCTCCTCCATGATATCCCTTGGCTCTAAAGTCAATATAGCCTCCAAAGGGTCCCTCATATAGAAGCTAGGTGTAACTTCTTCAACGAAGGCATCAATAATGTCAATGAAATAGCATGCTTCTCCAAGATTGGGGGCTTTCATGGCATTTTGCAAATTGAAAGTGATTTTCTCATCCCCCACTTCAAGGGTAAGCCTCCCTTGTTTCACATCAATTACCGCTCCGGCGGTGTGCAAGAATGGCCTCCCGAGTATTATGGGGATTTGAGAATCCTCCGCCATATCAAGAACGATAAAGTCCACCGGGATGAAAAATTTCCCAATTCGAACCGGGACATCCTCCAACACACCCAAAGGTTGCTTTGTTGATCGGTCCGCCATTTGAAGTGTAATGTTTGTGCATTTAAGCTCTCCCATGCCAAGTTTTTCACATATGGAGTATGGCATCACACTCACACTAGCTCCCAAATCACACAAGGCCTTGTCAATGGTAATGTTGCCTATGGTGCATGGGATGGAGAAACTACCCGGATCCTTCAATTTTGGAGGGGTTGGGTTTTGTAGAAATGCACTACATTCACCGGTGAATGCCACGGTTTCGACTCCACTCAATGACTTCTTCCTCGTAAGAATGTCCTTCATAAATTTTGCATAGGCGGGGATTTGAGTGATGAGGTCGGTGAAAGGAATAGAGACCTCCAAGTTCTTTACAATTTCCATGAACTTGCCTAGTTGCTTATCAAGTTTTGTCTTGGCTTGTCTAGAAGGAAAAGGTAGCCTTATCACAATAGGCTCCTCAACCTTCTTGTTTGTTGTTATCACATTATCATTCTTCTCAACAACAACTTGCTCACTTGAAGAGCACTCTTCCTCCTTATCATCCAATTCAACAACCTCAATTTCAATTTGCCCATCATCTTTCACTTTGTCTCCCTCTCCATTATCATCTTCAATTGGCATTCTTGGCCCCTCATAACTCTTTCCACACCTCAAATGTATGGCATTGGCGGTTTCATTTCTAGGTGGGTTACCTTGAGGAGGTAATTGACCCTTTCCCCTAGAGGAACTCCCCGAGGCTATTTGAGTCACTTGAGTTTCAAGCATTTTATTGTGGGCAAGGATGTTATTGATGATAATATCTTTGGCTTGGTTATCTTTTTGCAATTGGAGAATCGCTTTGTGAATGTCCAAGTTTGGATCCCCAACTTGTGGTTGCATGGGAGGTTGATTTTGTGGTGGTGGGTTGTATTGATTTTGGTTGTATTGTGGTTGATTGTAGGAAGGTTGGTTTTGATTGTATTGTTGCCTTTGGAAATTTTGTTGATTGTTTCTCATGGGTGGGGCAACATATGGTTGTGGTTGAGGGTTTTGAACATTTTGGCTTTTGTATGAGAGATTTGGGTGGTTCTTTGTGTTCTCATTGTAGAAGTTGGAGTAAGGGGTTCCTTGCCTATAAGATTGAAAGGCATTTACTTGTTCCACGGATCCTCTACATTCTTGGGGATCATGACCAAATGTTCCACAACATTCACAAACCCCTTGAGGTAAGCTTGGTGCCATCACCATAGCATTCACTTGTTGCATAGGAGGTTGAGTTAATGAACTTTGAGCTTGTTGGAATAGAGCCGTTTGTTGGTCCATTTTGAGGTTCATTGCTTCCATATAAGAGCTAAGTTGAGCTCCAAAATCGGCTCCCATTTGGGTAACGGAGCTCACTTCATGTCTTCCCCTAGGAGTTTGCCTTGGCCTACTAAATTGTGAGTTGTGGGCCGCCATCTCCTCTATTCTTGCCCAAGTTTGAGCATCATCTACTTCCGTGAACCTTCCATTTGATCCCATGTTCAAAATTCCTCTAGCATCTTCATAAAGTCCATTCCAAAATTGTTGTACCAAGAACCACTCACTCAAACCATGGTGAGGGCAAGAACGAATGATCTCCTTGAATCGGTCCCAAGCTTCATAGAGTGACTTTTCATCCCTTTGCTTGAACCCGGTTATCTTAGCTCTCAACATATTTGTCTTTTCCGGTGGATAGAACTTTTGATAAAAAGCTAGAGCTAGCTTCTTCCATGAGTCAATACCTAGAGCGACCTTGTCAAGACTCGTCAACCATCGTTTTGCCGCTCCAATAAGAGAGAAAGGAAACAAGACCCATCGGATTTGGTCTTGAGTCACTCCCGTTTGAGAAACGGCATCACAATAATCACAAAAAGTCTCCATGTGTAGATGAGGGTCTTCACTTGGCATACCTCCAAATTGGTTTCTCTCTACCAATTGGATAAAAGCGGTTTTAGCAATGAAATTTCCGGTGAGATTTTGTGGTACGGGGGTGGGGTTTGGAAGAGTATCCTCCGTGGGAATGGAGTGAGATGAGAATTTAGGCATTGTTAGAAGAGTGGGTGGTTGGATGTCTTGTGGGATGGTTGGTGGGATTCCAAAAGGATTCACAAATTCCGCAATCGGCACAATATCCTCCCAATTCTCTACACTTGGATGCTCAATATCTATCTCGTTACTTTCCCGGACTTCCCTTTCTTCAATTGAAGGTAAGAGCTCCTCCGTTGTGATAATCGGATTTGAAGAAGAGCCTCTACTTGCGGTTTTTAAGACTTTGCGAAGTCTCCTAAAGGTCCTTTCGATCTCGGGATCGATTGGAGGTTGATTCCTTGGGGGAGCTCGCCTGGGCATACAAGAAAACTAAATGTAAACGGTGAGAATGCCTTGAGAAACTAGGTTTCTCAA
>JAIUZE010046333.1:0-22532 GCA_022085475.1 Heliosperma pusillum
GTGGGTACAGGTTCTGGGGTCTTTTGCTCATTTTCAAGGGGTTATGTCCTTATAACTAAAGGTGCAGGTGGTTTACTAGAAGATTTAAATACCAGAAGCTCACCACCCACCTTAAAAGTCATGGTCTTCTTAGCCACATCGATTAAAGCCCCCGTAGTGTGTAAAAATGGTCTCCCTAATATGATAGGGATGTTAGCATCCTCGGGTATGTCTAACACTACGAAATCCACAGGAATGAAATACCCTCCAATCCTAACCGGTACGTCCTCAAGTAAACCCAAGGGTCGTGAGGTGGTCCTATCCGCCATTTGTATCGTCATGTTCGAGCTCTTGAGTTGGGTCAAGCCCATCTTCTTAGCTAAGGACAAGGGTAGGACGCTTACACTAGCACCTAGGTCACAAAGAGCATTTTCGACGTTAATGGTGCCTATGACACATGGGATACTAAAGCTACCTTGGTCAGCAAGTTTAGGTGGAGAGTCGCTTTGTCGAGGTGCACTACACCTTTCTGTGAAAGCGACAATCCCAACCTTGGGGAGTGTCTTCTTACGGTTCAACAGATCTTTGAGAAACTTAGTATATGAGGGTACTTGCAAAACTAAATCTAGAAAAGGAATAGTGATGTCAAGTTTAGTAAGTACCTCTTTGAACTTACCGAATTGTTCCTTATAGGGGGATTTCTTCTTGAGACGACTAGGGAAAGGAAGTTTAATCTTCGTCCCAGCTTCTTCTGACTGCTTCCCCTTGTCCAAACCAGCTTCATCATCATTCCCAGAAGCTCTGAAAAGTTCAGACCGATCGGTATAGGGTATGGGTCGATCGGTGGGAGTGATATTCTGGCCATTTTCTTCGTTTTTCTGCTTCTCAGCATTCTTCTCAGAACTTACTGCTCTGTCCTCAGCCTCATAGGTGGTCCCACTCCTCAATGTTATGGCATTCACATGGTGGACAGGATCGGTGGTTTGGCTAGGCTAAGATGGGAGGTGGCCTTGCTGCCTTTGAGCTTGTGAGGCAGCTAGTTGAGCTATCTGAATCTCCAAGTTCTTAATAGCACCCGCCTTTTCTTGGTCCATTTTAGCCACTTGAGCAATGAGGTGCTCCTGGCTTTTCTGCATTCCCATCAGCATCATCCTCAAATTGTTCATATCTGTGAATGTAAGAGGTTTGAAGGGTTGAGGTCTGTTTTGTTGCTGGTATGGAACTTGACCGATCGGTTGAGATGGTTGGCCGATCGGTGGATGCTGGTACTGAGGGTTTGGCCTGTTGTACTGCTGGTTGAAGTTCTGCTGCTGATAGTTCTGATAAGCAGCAACCTGTTCTACTACCCCTGGGTACCCAAAATTGTCCAGAATGTATTGTTGTTGGAGGGCACCGATCGGTGAGGGTATAGGGCTGATCGGTGGAGCTGTGTTTACCTTCAAACTGGCCAACTGTGCTTTCAGATCCTCGATCTGCGAGGTCATGCTCTGCTGGAAATAAGAATCATCCCCTATAGCACCAACTGTGGTACTTGACTGGCCATACCGGATACTATGGCTGGCCATAGTTTCAATGATGTTACGAGCCTCAGCAACCTCCACAGAAGAAAACATCCCATTAGCTGCTGAATCCAAGGTCCTCCTCGAGTCCGCTGTTAAGGCATTGTAGAATGTCATCGCCATGAACCCTTCACCAAACCCGTGATGTGGGCACTGTTTTTCCAGACCCTTAAACCTCTCCCATGCGTCGTATAGGCTCTCATTTAACCGCTGCCTAAAACCAGTAATTTGCATCCTGAGGTTGGCTGTCCTCTCCGGAGGGAAGAATTTCCTGTAGAATGCTAGCACAAGGGTGGCCCAAGTGTTTGATGTGGCTGCTGGCACAGTTTCCAGCCAGAATGATGCCTTGTCCCTCAGTGAATGTGCAAACATCATCCTTCTCAGCTGATCTTGTGTCACCCCTTTGTGGGTGATCAATTGGCAAAGGTCACAAAATCGGTTGATGTGGCGCGTCGGGTCTTTGGATAGCGCACCACCAAATTGTTCTTTGTGGACGAGGTTGTAGAAGGATGGGTCAATTTTAAAGTTGGTTGCTGTGAGGTTAGGGCTGAGAGTCCCTGTGGGCACCTGTGCAGTAGTAGGCATCCCTTCATCACTAAGTTTAGGCATTGTGGTTCTTGGTGATGTTGGTGGGGTTGATGTAGGTGATATTGTTGGTGTATGTGTACTTTCGTTGTCAGCCAGCCTTCGATTTCTACGCAGTAATCTTTTTGGTTCAGGATCGAAGTTCAGCAGGGCAGCAGAATTTCTCCTGCTCATACAAACTTGCAGAAAACAGTCAGAAAAGTTCAGACCGATCGGCGGGGGTATGTACCGATCGGTATAATGGCAGAATTTCACATAAGTCACTTCGAACAGAAAAGAAACACCAAATTAATCAGAAAATCGCCTCCCCGGCAACGGCGCCATTTTGATAGGCGAGATTTATGTCGTTCTAAGTCCGCTATCAAACAATATTTATAAGTCCAAACTAAAACTAACTAGGGCAGCTAGTGATAAGTCCGGGTCGATCACAGGGAGGCGTGATGTATCTAATCAGTTTAGGTCAATATTCAATTCTGCTAAGGTGACAGGTTTAACAGGTTGAGAGGTGAGTTTAGAAGGTACGAAATTGAAAGCAGTGAATAAATGAAAACAAATATAAAACGAAGTAAATTTATGAAAATCAGATGAAACGAAGACTAGGGCAGAACGGGTTCACTATGGTGTCAAAGGGATAGGTCGAGCCAAGGTCTAAACAGTCTAAAGGGTGAGAAAGTTGCTGGTTCGGCCTCCTAACCACCCCTAGCCACTCTGATTACTGGTCAGTCTCACATAAATTACTATCCTATATGTCTACCGATCGGTATAAGGCTATGCCGATTGGTGTCAGGTCTATCTTCCCAATCACTTGGTCAGTCTCAGGGGAAATACACTAAACAAATGATAACCTAGCGTCCTAGGTCAGTCAAACGACAATTAAATCAAACATAGGTTCAGATGCATAAACGGTTTAATTGGAACCCCCAAATCCCGGATCCACAATAGTTCACCCTAGCCCTAGCATGCAGATTAGCTACTCATGGTGATAGATATTAAGCAAAACAAGAAGACACAGGATGGTAAGGCAAGATTCATGGTCGAGAAACGTACAAACATGAACGAAAATGACAGAAAACAAAATAAAACTGAATCAGAACCTGAATTAGGGCAAAAACAAGGAGGATGCCGATCGGTAAAAGGATCTGCCGATCGGTATATTGTTGTAAACGAACGAAAGCTTAAAACTAATCGACTAAAATATAAAACAATAATCTAAAATGGTGTTTTAGAGCGGAAACTCGATCCGTGACAAGGGATCTTGCGTCTAGGGAGAGATGTCATGATGTCCCCTTGTTCCCCACGATTCCCTTCTTTTATATCCTGGAATTAGGTTTACTCAGAAACTGCTGAAAACTGTTTTGGGCCTGGCTGTTTCAGAATTGGCCCAGAATGATCTACTTGGACTGTAGAATGATCGGTCTGTGCTGGAATTGGGTCAGGCCGATCGGTTTGTATCTCCCACCGATCGGTCCAACCTCTTTTTGGGCCAGAAAGATCGGCCTGTAGCTGCCACCGATCGGTGGTTAATCTTTTTGGGCCTGTTTTGCATCTCGAGCTCCTTGAATGTGTTGTTTAGTCGGTATAAGGTTGGTTCTTGGTCCTTCATTCCTCGTACTTTGCCAAAATGCCTTCGAATCACCCTAAAAGGCGTGAAATCTGCAAAATAGACATGAAACATACCAAAGTAGCAAACGAGAGGAATACGACTAGGTAATCGACCTATATGAGCCGATAATGATGCATAAAGCGGGGTAAATGTGTAGGCAAATGTGCATATGGAATACGCACATCACATACCTAATCAAAGATAATAATCCTAGGCTAGGCTAACACCAAATAAATGAAGTTAAGGATGTACGGGTCATTCACAGGGAGACGAGAGTTGCTAAATAATTGATTATTGGTGAATTATATCTAAGTCGAGTGTTTGAGATTGGTTTGGAAGTAAACGATAAATAAATATAAATAACAATAATAGAAATATATCTAGGGGATAGGTTCATCAAATCTGTCAATGAAGGTAATAGAAGCAATGGGAAATTGATCAACAATGAAAATCCCAGAATTAGGCACGTCTTTTCGGTCTTATACCTATCTTAGAATGAATTTTTAGCAGGCGCTAGCACATACTAGAGCAAATTTTACCAATTATGCTTTAGCCAAATCGAACGCGGACCTTCATTCTAAGGATCAATTTTATTAAGTTCTTAATCTAAGGTTGTGGCCTCAAAAATAAATCAAACAATAATAATCACAAGCAAATTGGATAATAAGTAAGGATCCGTCAACAACCCATTTAACAACCTATCACATGCTATGACGATTCAAGATTGTCGCACCCTATAGATAAGAGAACTACTCACACATTATGATAAACAAACTAACTAGTAACAAGAAGGTAAATATGAGCATCATAATGATATGTAGAAACTGATATGGGAATGAAAATACACAGCAAAAGAATAAGAGGGATATGTGAGCTTTAATTAATTAATTAAAACAAAGTATTTAGAACAAAAGTAAACTAAAACTAAAACTAAAGTAAACTAATCTAGGAAATAGAGAAGAGAGGTTGTTGTAGTGTAAGATTGGATTGTGTCAGATGATGATTACAAGGCTAAAGAACTCTCTATTTATAGCAAACGTCCGTCGCTTCGTCCGTCACCCGCACTTATGAGCAATAATGCGATTTAAGAGGGATACATGAGCTGTCGAAACACTAAGAATAAGGCAACCCCAATCGGGGACGCAACAATCTCAACATCCGTCGCTCATTCCTTCGCTTATTACGTTTCCAATTGCAACCCCATTTGTTCAGGGGTTTCAATCTCGTTAGAGGACGTGGATAAGCACTTTTTAGCCTTATTTCCATATTCTAATAAGATTTATGTTGACCCCAAGGGTTAGGGGTTGGCGATAGTGGTTGGAGACGGTTATTGAGCATAGTAAAATCGTCGTAACTACTCAATGTTAGTCAGAATGACTTGAAACTTGTTCCTTTCAACTCTCAACCTTAAACACTTCATATTACGACATCTTTAGCTCACGTAATCGTAAATCTTAGCTTCAACTTTTCGGTATTCATTCAAATGTAACGATTTGACGCAGAAGTGACCCAAAATAGCTTCATATCCTACAAATGACATTAAAACACGAGAATACTGCCAAAGAAGCAATTAGCTCATAAAACCACTATAAATAGTTAATAATAACATGTAAATACGAGCTAATATAAGGGGTAAAATTCTATAAATTACTGACTTGTCAGTATTTCAGGTCAAACTCAGATAGCATTAGAGTCCACCTTGATATTCTTCCGTTTAGTACGGGTTTTTCAAAGAGGAATTTATTTAATCCATCTTTGAGTGGACACATACTGTGTAGCTAAGCTTGTAATGTCGTAGCGTCTTCGTTGCCCAGACTAGAGCCAGTCATGTCTTCTCTAGTTGTGTGTACTTGGTCTCATATTCTAAGAACTTTTTACTAATGTAATAAATCACCCTTTCTTCGTTGTCACCATCTGAGCTAGCATTGCCCCACATCTAGATACAATATTAAGGGCACCCTAGCTTGCGAAGGACTAAGTATTGGTGAAGAGGATAACACCTCTTTGATTCTATTAAAGGCAGCTTGACATTGATCATCCCACATAGTATGCTCATTGATCTTTAGTTTGAAGATCGGTTCGCATATCATTGTTAATTTGGCAATGAAACGACTAATGTATAGAATTTTGCCCAGAAAACCTCGAATTTCTTTCTCGGTCTTTGGATGAGGCATATCCATTATGGCCTTAATATTCGATGGATCTAATTTGACGCCATGGTGGCTAACGATGTGACCCATAAGTTATTTATGAGGATTTAACCTCATACTGTACTTGTGCAATCGCTCAAAGAATTTTCATAACGTGCCAAAGTGGGCGTCGCGTTCCTTTATCTTCACAGTCATGCGGTGACATAAAATTCAACCTCTTTGTGTATCATATCATGTAACAAAGTTTTTGCGGTTGTCTAATAGGTGGTCCCGACATTAATCAAGATGAAAGGCGTCACTGTGTAGTAGTAGGTTCCCCAATGTGTGAGAAAGTAAGTTTTATGCATATCCTCCTTGGGACTGGCTTTGTTCATGTCTCTAATAGTAGTAGGTTCCCCTATTTTTATCTGACTGTAACTAAACTATCGATATGAGGCAATGGAAAATCGTCCTTGGGACTGTCTTTGTTCATGTCTTGGAAATCAACGCAAACTCTCACTTTACCATCCTTCTTTGGTACTGGCACGACGTTAGAAACCTAGTCTGAGTATTTTAATACCTTTATGAACCCGGCGTTGAGTTGTTTATTAACCTCTTATTTAACCTTGAAAGACCATTCGGTGCGCATTCTACGTAGCTTCTATTTAATGGGCTTAAAACTTGGCTTGATTGGAATCTTGTGTTCCGCAAATTTGTCGATCTATACCCGGCATGTCCTTGTAAGACCATGAAAACACATCTTTGAAATCAATTAGTATATGGATTAATGTTTGTCTTTATATAGGATCTAAGGTAGTTGATATGTTAAGCTCCTTTGGTTCAATGATAGTACTCATATTGATGGTTTTGTATCTACGATCACTGACGTTTTCTGTTCAAACTCTTCGAGCTCTTTCACTATGTGAGGAGATAGTTCTACCTCTTCTTCTTTAACCGGTTCCGCTTCATCCTCCTTTTTGCTCTCCATATCATTATTAAATAAATTCTTTTCAAGAATTGAATTATGATGTGTAAGAGACAAGTCGTAAGCAAACTAGTTCATATTATTAATGTTGAAATTGGCGAAAGTCTAGTTCATTCGAGCTAACTGACTAGGTATGAATGGCGAAACAAAAACATTTGGGATAGGTGATCGGGCCTGTCGCAAGCCCTGGTCAAAGATAATTACCCAGACTAGGCTAATAACAAATTAATGTTATTAGGGAAGTAGGGGTCGATCCTCAGGGAAATGGTGTTTCCTATAGAATGTGAAATGTCTTGCAATTGGGTCTTATCTAACGAGTATCTGGGTTTTGGGGTTTTGATTTCTAAACTAATAAAAAGCATAAATGAAAACAAAACAAAAGCAAATCAAAACGAAAACAATAAAGCAGGTGATGAATTAACAATGATAAAAAGAATCTAGGGAAGTAGGTTCACACTTGTAGATTAACATATTGATGAAATTGGATTTAGAACATGCAAATAATTCATTGTGAGTTCGTAAGAATGATGTGTTCATTACAATCATAGATCAGATGGTCTAGCAGGCTTTTAGGCCATTTACTAGGTCTTAATCTACCATGTCATGCTTTGTCTATTCAATTCACGTATTTCTACCTTGGAAAAGAATTCCATTTTAGTCAATGATTTTGATCAGGAATCGTTAACTATCGTTATAGTCCAAACATGCATAGACACCGCGTTTTAAAGGCACAATTTCTTTTATCCAATTATCATCTTTTAATCAACCTACATGGCTACCCTACACCCTAGAAAAACGACTACTCAGTCATGGCGATATTTAAATCTAAGATGATGTTAATAATAAAAACTAGGATAGACATGTTTATTTGATTTTGATAATATTTTAGGACTCTCTAAGTGGCGATAATAACGACGCTAAATTGACGATCTAGGGAAATGAAATGATTACAATGATATTGAAATTGAATCTAAAATAACATGTAAAGAAAATATAAATCAAATAAGAAACATAAAGACTTTAAACAAAAGATAAAATAGGAATACCTAGATGACGATCAATAACGACGATGATGAAATGTAAACAACCGTAATAGAAATTCCTTGCATAGAATAGTCGATCCACGAATTACAACGCTTGAACCACACAAAGTAGATTACAAAGATGAAATTCTTATTGATCTAGGCTAAGGATTTGATGTAGAAAAGACAAAAATAAACTAAGAAACTAAGGACAAAAAGGAAGAAGAAAATGATCTAGACAAGAGAAGAGAGGCTAGGTTTCTCTCCTCCTAATCTAGGGTTTCTAATCTAAAGAGAAGTGTAAGAAGAGAAGTGTGAAGTGTGGAGAGGTACTTCTTGATATGTGGTGGCTGAGGCATCCTTTTATAACAGTAGAGTTTCGTGGGAAAGGGGTCACGCATTCATCACATAGGACAAAAAGGAGGAAGTCGAAGCAAAAGCTTGGATCAGCAGAGATACCCGATCGGGTACACCACTTACCCGATCGGGTAAGTTGTGATCTTGGTCAATTGACTTTCGTTTCATCTCCCCTTGCATATGACTTGACTTTCATTATCCCCCTTGACCTCTTGAGTCGGGTTTGTTGATAGGGTTTGATGTAAAATGATGAATTCTTCGCCTAACTGATCGATCTCCTGACAACTGCGAAATCGTCTTTGCTTCTTCTTTCTTTTGAATCAGTGAACCTTCTTGAAATGCCTTTGTCATGGACAAGCTTGCTTCTTCAAATCGTCGGGTTCTAGGCAAATGCTCGGTAATATAGAAAAAGGGCGTAAAAACGTCACTTTCCCTACAAAACAGGTTAGAACATAGGAATTTGCCTAGAAGACAATATTAGCTCATAAAGTGGCTTAACACAGCACAAATGACATACAAAACCGAGCTTAAATGGGGGTTAAAATCATACAAATATTCACTTATCAAACTCCCCCAAGCTAAACCCTTGCTTGTCCTCAAGCAAACATAACAAACAATACCAGGAAAAGGATTGCAAGCATTGGCTACTATACAATCAAGAAACAAATCTCATTGTAAAACTTTGGAAACATAATGAATCATAACCCAAAAACAACGTGGGTAAGAATGATACATAAACATGGCTGAGATTTACATAACGGCGCAGCACAAAGAATTTCACTACAGAATTTTCGGCTCTTGCATGATCTTTTTGACAAATGGACTCTCACGGCACACTCGGACACTCATGTATGCAAAAGGTGATTTCTTTATGTGTAAATGTTTTTGAGACACTCACCTATCTACGACTTATGAAAATGTGTCCGCAGTCTAATATGGTAAACAATTCAAAACACAAGTCAAAGATCACAATGCACATAGAAAAGAAGCCGAAAAATATGAAGAAGGCTTTGGGAAATGGGTGAAAGGTGGACAAACAGTTATGGTCAATGTGAAGGTTAGAATGAGCTAGCAACTGACCAATGATAAATGAATACTCAATCCAAACTTTCGATGAATTCCCAAAAGACGAATAACGAAGCCAGAAGGAACGGATTGGCTTATTACACACGAAACACAAGAGTGAACTCCTTCTAAACATTGAATTGAAATTTTGAGGAGATACTCACCACTTCTTCTTTTATTTCTTTTTCTTTTTTTTTTCGATTTTTTTTTTTTTTCAATTTTTTTCATTTTTCTATTTCATTTTTTTCTCTCTTTTTTTTTTCTTCTGAACATAACATCACTTCTTGAACATTTTGGTTCTCCCATATTCACTTTGTCATCAAGGAACAAAATCTTCTCAAAAGAGCACCCATACACCATAGTCTAGCTACTAGCTCAACAAGGTAGGCAGTTTTTATATGTAGCTATTATCTTGTGAAACATTTGTATGAAGGGGCTAATTTTGAGGGGTAATTCAAAGTGAAAAAGGCTTCAAATCTTAGTGAATCATGAATGCAATGCTTATAGAAATGAAATGAGATCCATACTTATGCGTTTTGACATGACACACATCACAAGGAGAACTACACACACCTAGATGAGACTGGGTATGGATGTACCAGTCTAAGGAGGTTCTACCTTACAATATATATAGTTTGCCAAATGTCAAGATCAAGCGTACTCATCTATAGATTCATTCCATGTCTACTGTGTACAAGACTTCCCCATGTATGCAAAATTCAATGAATAATGAATCATTATCTTTTGAAAGCTCTAAGTTTGGGAAATGTAACATGATAGCATAGTAAACAAGCAAGCAAAGCATGAAAAGCATTCAATTATGTTCAAAATTTTAAAATTTTCTTAACTAAAATGCAAAATGGGAAAATGCAATCTCTCCCGCAAGCTAAACATCACATTGTCCTCAATGTGAGCACAAAGACTAAATATGCAACGAGATGCTCAATGGGAAGAAGGGTAAAAAGGGAAAAAGTTGAAAGGAGGGTGAAGCTTACTAGTCAGCGTGGACTCCCCCAAGCTAGTCTTTTGGACTTGACAAGGATGGTCTTTATAGATTCTTCAAAAACTCTTTCATCTGCAAAGTAAATCTAACAAAACAACGAAAAAGGGAAAGCAAAAATAAAATGCAAAAAGAAAAGAAACACGGGTTGCCTCCCGAGAAGCGTTGGTTTAACGTCTCGCTCGACGAATTCTTCTATGAAATAATCTGGTTGGGGATTGACGCTCTAGATAGACAATATCTAAGCATCCGATCATGGAATTGCTATAGTAGAGTTTCAATCGATGTCCATTGACCTTGAATTTTTCACCATTACTAGTCATTATTTCCACATAACCGTATTTGCTTACATATGTGACAGTGAATGGTCCAGACCATCTTGATCGAAGTTTTCCCGGAAAAATTTTCAAACGGGAGTTGAAGAGAATCACTTGGTCACCGACATTGAATTCTTTTCTGATTATCCTCTTGTCGTGCCAACGCTTCGTTTTCTCTTTATAAATCCTAGAATTCTCGTAAGCTTGCAAACGAAATTCTTCTAGCTCATTGAGTTGCAAAAGTCGTCTATCAGCGCTAAGCTTAGTGTCTAAGTTGAGTTCTTTGATAGCCCAGTAAGCTTTGTACTCTAACTCAACGGGGAGATGACAAGCCTTTCCATAAACCAACCGATAGGGTGATATTCCAATCGGAGTTTTGAAAGCTGTGCGATAAGCCCATAAGGTGTCATCGAGCTTATTACTCCAATTAGTTCTAGATTTCGAGACAACTTTTTGAAGAATTGTTTTTAGCTCTCTGTTCGAAACTTCTACTTGACCGCTGGTCTGGGGGTGGTAGGCTAAACCTCGTCTGTTATACACACCATACTTGGCAAGCAGAGTGTCTAACTGCTTTTCTCCAAAATGAGTTCCTCGATCACTTATCACAGCTCTGGGTACACCAAAACGCGGAAAGATGATGTAACACCCGGAAATGTACCCTATTTTTCTAGTAGAAATATTTTACGAAATCGTTTCAGTAATTTTAAGTTTTAATTTATAATTTTAAGTTTCGAGTCGAATTTAGAATTTCCGAGTTCGTATTTGGAATTTCTGCGAGATTCCATGAAAATCCCGTCTTAAGGCGAGTTTAACTTTTCTTGACTTTTTAGTCGGGTTTGACTTTCTTGACTTTGAAACCGTCTTTGACTTTTTCCTACACAACTCACACTACTCCCTCCCTTAACCTAATTTTTCATTCATCACAAAATCAAACACAAAACCCTTTCTTCTACCTTAAGAAACTTTCCCTCTTTGAATATCGATCTTAGAATTGTCGTAACTTCTTCGTTCTTTGATAGAATTTACGTAAGTTCATCTTATTATTCTTCCCTAACCTTCCTCTATCCGTATTGATATTAAAATTATCGTCTTTCTCGCTTTTCAAGCTTTCCGTCTTTCTCAAGATGAACTTTATTCATCTTTTTACGATCTATTTGTAGGTGGTGACCTCCAAGATCCCGACAAAGACTATTTGCTTATAGAAGAGGAGCTTGACGATTAGTAGAGATGCATAAAAAGTAACGGTGAAGGGTTACTCGGTATCACTTACGTGTTTTACATGTTTATATGCTAGAAAATCGTATTAGATTACGATTAGGAAAATTAGAAACCATGCTATGATTAGTAAATGATGTTATATGATGAATATGGATGTTATATATTGATTGTTGATGATTATTAGAAGTATATATAAGTTTTGGATTGAATTGGTTAAGCTTTGGAAGCTCACGGATGAAGGGGTGTTCCCAGCCAGTCGACCGGCCTCCGGTCTGACCACCGGCTGAGAACACTTCAGTAACTCATTTTGGAAACTTGGTTTTTGCATGAAGAGGTGCTCCAGGCCGGCCCACCGGCCACCGGTCAATCCCTCGGCCTGGAACACATCAGTATGGGAAGTTTTGATTTTGGTGTGATGTTCTGTGCCGGTCGACCGGCCGCCGGTCCACTGACCGGCCCAGACCTCTTTTCTCTGTTTTTGGTATTTTGCCTGTGTTCTGAGCCGGCCCACCGGCCACCGGTCATTTGCCCGGCCTGCAACACGGCTGTGTTGTTTTCTTTTGACTTCTAAAACTCGTAATTTATAATAGTTCGCATGATCGGTTTATCGTATAATTTTTACGTAAGGTCTTATAATATTCATGTTTTGGATACATGATATCTCTTTCGCATGTATCATATGTTTTGTGACGGTTTTTGCTATGTCCCACTTTGAGTCGGTTTTCACAAATGTTACGGTTTGAGCACGATTTTGTCTTGTGCCTTGTATTCTCATTCCCTTGGCTACCTTCCCGTTCGTAAGGCTGGAATGT
Organism: Heliosperma pusillum; assembly: GCA_022085475.1. Lineage (NCBI taxonomy): Eukaryota > Viridiplantae > Streptophyta > Magnoliopsida > Caryophyllales > Caryophyllaceae > Heliosperma > Heliosperma pusillum. The sequence continues at coordinate 12,632 of JAIUZE010046333.1, forward strand.
CGGAACGGAGAGGTATCCTACTGCTTAATGGCATGTGTAGTGGGCATATGACGACGTTGTTGGGAGTTGAACGCTATGCGTTGTTCGACCCGGCCGTCAAATGTTGTATACTTGCGAGGTGGTGTTATTTGCATGTAGCGTACCGCTTGTTATGTGGCTAGAGCTCTTTTCCGCCTCTTTCGTGAATGTCGACCGAATTTGGGGTACTCGGCGTCTATGATTGACCGAGTCTTGGATGCGAAACGTTTATCGCATGTCGAATGGGAACATGATTTATTCCGAGAGTCTGGCCAGATTTAGACTAGGACTGGGTATTTATTATCGTCGTCCTACCGGAGGATATTAGTGAACATATACGAAATGTGATCGTGTATGCGTTACAGGGAAATGCTTATCCCGTGGATGCCTTTTAATCATACTTGCCATGTACACGATGCTAGTGCGTTTCATTTACCGTGAGAATTGTCGTCTTGTGTCGTTCTTGAATGCGTGATTTCATGATATTGTTCATGGTCATTGCATGATTGGACACCGTCATTGTCTTGGTTCGTGAATGGATGATAATATGTTGGATTTTGTGTAATCATCGCATGACTTGACTGGTTTGTCTGTCGAGTCTCAATCTTATCAATCTTATACCGCTAACGGTGAGATGCAAGCCCTAGTGAGTGTATTCGATTGCCTAAGAGTGTCTTTCCCGAGTCTTTGAATAGCATGATGGTTCGGATTTGATTTCCATTTGATCTTATCATTATATCTCGTATTGCCTATTTATCCTTATCACAACTCACATGTATATCTATATATGCATGCTCTACTTTTGTATTTCCTTATATGTACGTTAAAGGTGATATGGCTGGGAGAACCCGGAGTTACTCCCCACTGACTGTGGCATTCATGTTTTTCATGGATGAACAGGTTGCCTGCTTTGGATGATTTTTGGATATGATATTTTGGGGTTCGGGTGTGAGCTAGTGGGCGTTGTCCCTGGAAGTTCATCTCTAGACGATAATAGCTAGTTTTGGATAAACACTTGTTCTTTGCTAACATTTTAAGAGGCCTCGTCTCTTTGTTGTATATTTCCGTATTTAGTTGGTAACATTTTGACACACCTCGTGTTATATATATCTTGCATGTTTAAAGGTTTTTAAAATACCGTATTTTCCGCATATCTTTTCACATGCTTGTATGTTTTATCTTTCCGCATTCGCGAGGGTTGTCACATTGGTGGGCCTTTCTTGATTTCTCTTCATGGCTCCAAAAAGTGGTGGACCCTCAAGTCTTTCACAAACATCGACCCATAATACATTGTTCGACCCTAATATTGATAAACGAAATTACAACAAACCCAAAGGAACTAGCTTAACATGAAATTCATGCTAACGACCCATATAAAATGCAACAATACGACCCAAAAATCCACATTAAACAGGTCACATTTAAGTGCTGTCAAATACCCTCACACTTAGACTTTTACTCGTCCCGAGTAAAACTTGTAGTATTGCAACATGACTCCAAACATAGTGTGTGTGAAGGTAGTGATCTCTCTTTTCTCACTTCACCCTTCTTATAACTCCCTCAAAACAAACCACCAATGACAAAAACAAAATACAAGATTCAATTTTGTGTGGCACTCTTCTCTCACTCCCCTTCCTTATATAACCCTCTAAAAAATACACAACAAACTACCGACTCCGAATCGACGCATCACTCTGCCCTTCTTATATACCTGCAAGAATGAAATCGTCCCCCTTCCCTCATCCCAAGGCAATAGCAAGGTGAGCCCACAATCCTCTTATCTCATTACAAAACAACACTACTTATACCTCCCCCTTATGACTCCGCCATTGAAACCATGACAACTTGGTTGGCCAAAGACCAGAAGAATCACAATCAAGTAGCCATAAAAAAACCACCAATTTGCAACACATTTTTGTGACTCAAAATGAAAATATATCCTAATCTAGCCTCCTTCCAAGATTCTCTTTATCACTCCCTTCTTATCCCTCCAAGAATCTTCAACATGGGAAGTAGTTTGCTCAATTTTTTTGTCTTTTTTTTGTCTATTTTTTTCTTTGAAAATCCTTCGTTTTGCCTAAGGTGCCCTTCCGGGTAAGAATGTCAGCGGAGCGGGTATGAGTGGGTACCGCCCCGCACCCGCCCTAGTTGGGGCGGGTATGGGTAGAGCTTTAGCGGGTGCTGGGTGGGTACGGGTACAAAAATTCCACCCGCCATGGGTGGTGGGGCGGGGATGGTTTTTATGTCATACCCACCTAATACCCGCCTACCCACCAAATATTAAAAGAATATATATATTATTATGACTTTTTATAATGTTCTTTATTATTTTTTATTCAAAATATTAAACTAGAAACATAAAAATGAAAATTTGCGGAAATTCATAGTGATTAAACTATATTTTATTTAAAGAAAGTATCGATGTAAGTTATGACATAGGTGGTTGGTGGGTAATGGGGAGTGTATGGGTCAAGATTTTCATTTGGCAGGAAGGGGGGGGGGGCGATACGGGTATGGAAACTTGTACCCGCTATGGATGGCGGGGCAGGTACGGGTATGAGAACTGCGTGGTAGGTACGGGTATGAGGGGACCTATATCCACCACCGCCCTGCCCCAATGACATCCCTTCTACCAGGTTTTCACCTTAGCATTTCCTTACCTCTCATCGGTGGCTCGCAACTCGATTTTTCATTTTTCCCGGAATGCCCTATCGGGTTTTCATTTTGTCCTTGGCCACCTTCCCAATTTTGCCTAGGTTCCCACCCTTGTGGGTTTTCACCTAACCGGGATTTTCAATTTTTTTATTTAAAGAAATGCAAGAAAGCGTAAATGCATCAACACAAAAAACTGAAAATATATACAATTTGAAACCTCACCCCCACACTTAGTTTTCACAATGTCCTCATTGTGGGGAAAAGGTTAGGATACGTCATAAATTGTTGAAGTGAGAAGATCCCGAGGCTCCTCCTTGATCATGTGTGCCTCGTTGTCATCTTCTCTCTCTCTCTCACCTCTCTCAGTTTCCTCCTTTGTTGTAGGCCCTCATCAAGGGCCTCTTGAGTATAAGGGGTTTGATAGTCGGGGTTTTGGCGAAGAGACATCCCAAAAAGCGAGCTTGTCAACCTATATACATCTTCTTGGGCCACCGCATCTTTTTAAGAATCTTGAAGGTAAGTGTGTTGGCACTCATTTTGGGTTTGGAAATGGGTGTTTGCTTGCTCCCTCCATTGGTTTTGTGTCACCCACATTGCAGTTTGTTTCACCCACCTTTGGTCTTGTTGTTCTCTTTAAAGGCGGGCTTGCTTTTGTCTTGCCACTATCTCCCTTATTTCCTCAAGTTAGGTCATCTCGGTCGCCTCTCTTAATCTCTACCTTTCCTCCACAACCTGATCCAAATCATCTAAAGACTCCAACATACCACCTTGCCTCTTTTTACAAGTGTGGGATTCCTCTACCCTCCCACTAATTTGCTTGAGGACGTCATTGGTGCTAGCGAAATAAGATGTCACTGATGTTGCCATGGCTTCATGGTGTGCTAGCATGCGTCCATGCATCATAAATGGGGTGTCGGTATCTTGTTGAGGGTTATACTGTGATTGTTGTTGGTGTTGTGGGAATTGTTGTTGTTGTTCAAATGGGGGTTGTGTTTGAAATGCCCCCCCCCCCCCCCCTCCCTAAATGGTTAGAATTTCCGCTTCCTCCCTTAGTCTTTCGCTCCTTTTTCCTACTTCTTCCCATATCCTACCTTGGTGCCTTTGCCTCAATGGCACCTCCTCAACCTCTTACTCACTATTGTCTTCCAAATCCTCTTCCCTAGGGCAATATGAATCGGAAGCTCATTGCCCTCTAAGTAGGGGGCACTAGGGGACGAGGCAACCGTATGTAACTCAACCCATCACTCCTCAACCAAAATCCCTTCAAAGGTATTTGCTTGACTGTCTTAAACATCTTCATCTCCTCCAACCTGACCCAATTATGCCTCGTGAGCCCCATACATTCATTCACACTTTGCTCTTCATCAATGTCCTCCTTGTAGTGCCTAAGAAAGAAGGTTATTAAGCCCCCAAGGTGGATACTAGCATTCTTCAATTTATTCTGATGCTTCAAGCAAGTTTTCATGGATAATTCCACCCAATCCGGGACCTCTACCCCCTCCGGGAGCATAGTCCACAAAAGTACCCGCATATTCCCCGACACCTTAGTAGGTTCCCCCGCGGCAACACGGTGGTAAAGAATCGGGCAATGAGCCGAAGAACGGGGTGGGTAATGGAGGAAAGTTTATCATCTTTAGATGCGGAACGCACTTGAGTAAGAGCGTACCACATGACATCAATATCTCCTCTCCGGTGTCAGATGCTTTTGGATGATTTTTGGATTTTTAGGATTTGTCAGATATCGGTGAGGGGGGGCATTGTGCCATTTTTTGTGTAGGCGGAAACGGTAAGATTTTTCGGACTCATGGGGTACATCTAACTCGGACAATGTTGCTAGGAACTCGTAGGCAAAACTCCTATAGGTAACATCCCAAGTGTCTTACTCAAGATAAGCTTCTAGCCCTACTTTAGCTAGCAAGTCTAGTGCCAAGTCAAACATACCCAAGGAGTGTAGGGTAGCGGGACAAAAGAATTTGCTGGTGATTAAGGGTTGGAAACATGGTGCGGTAAGCTTGTCCCATACCTTTCTGTGAGCAACGGTCATGTTCTCATAACCCATGAACACAACCTCAACTTCGGGTTCGGGTTCACTCACCGCCGCTCGCTTATTCTTACCCTTACCAAAAAGCCTAGCCACTCGGGGGCCCTTCCTACAAGAATTTAACAACTACAATACAACAATAACACTCAAAACAATGTTTCTCTCTTTTAGGCAATTCAACAAACACTTGGTGTGCACCAAGTTACACACCACTCAATCAAGTGTTTGATGAATACCCTTGTCCTTACCCATAAATGTTTTACCAATCCTATGCTAAACAACAACAAGAAGCTACAAACAACTAAAAATTTACACTAACAAAGAGTACTTTTCGAGCAAAAATGGTGGTGTAATGGAAAAAGTCAACTAATGAATTATACCTTCCCGAATTCACAAAAATTAAGCTCCTTGATGTTCAACACAACCAATGGACCCTTCCAGTACCCTTAGAAATCAACTATTGTCCTTAAAAATCGATTTTAGGAAGAAAATTTCTAGGTTTTCAAAGGTAAATTGTTGGACCAATTTCATAGTTTTGATAATGACATGTGTTTACGTGATAATATGTTTTACTCGATATATCATATGCGTGTAATTGTGTGCTTTAGTCTTATTATAACTAGCAACAATTATGAGAAGAAAGATCAAAGTTAGGCATAAACTTTGATAAAGTCTGTGAGACAAAGTTATAACAACTTTAGGAATAACTTTGGAAGTGAACATGGAAGTTATAGTTAACCAGGCATAACTTTAAAGAAAATCGCTTCAAGCAAGATCTACCTCGAACAACACAAGACTCAAGATGGAGGATCTTTGTGATCAAGATGAAGAGATGATTCCTATACTGAAAATCTTTGTGAAGATTAGATAGTATAGGTCGTCATTCGGTAACTATTCCATTCGAGAGATTTTATGCTAAAAGTTATAGCTTTAGCCTATGACTTTGGATGATAAAATATTGATGCATGATTTTGGAAATAAAATGTTTTGAAATGTTTTCAAAAGTGAAAGTGTATTTTTATATTTATCAAAAGTTTTATCTGAGAATATATTTATGAGATTCTATTGGTTAGTAATACAACTTATGGGTTGTCATGCTATCTAGGGTTTCTAATATATTTTATCTCAATTTGTTGTTAACCTAATTAGCCCACCTACTGTTTGAGCCATCTAGGGTTTCGTGAAAACCTAGTTTGTGCCACCTAGGGATGCGTGCCTCCTAGGGTTTTGTGAGCTAGGGGATTTCGGCCTCCATAGGCTTGTTTCCCTTGTTTACCTAAAATAGGATTCTACTATATCTTTACAACAATATTTTGAGATATAAAGATAAATATATTTCTATAAGATAAACCAAATAATATTTTGAGATAAAGATATTTCTAAAAGATTAGCAAATATTATTTTATGATAAGATAAATATCTTTATTAAATATTATACTAGGGTTTTAGATCTACTATGATTCTACTACTATAAATACTCATTCACATACAAATTGTAAAACACACGAAATACACACATATCACACGGCTACATATTTACTTGTGTTGATTTTCCAAAATCGTTTTAAAGCAAACCTTTGAGCAAATATTTATTATTTTTAGAGTTTGTTTTTCAAAAGAGTCGTGCATCAATTATTATCAATCGCTTGAGTGAAATACGTTATTGGATAATAGTACATCATTCTAAGCTTACAATTCTTTAACGGGAATCTGTGTGAGTTATATTGTACTTTCTTATTAGCGTAAGATAGTATAGAGTATTTAGCGATACTCACCTTGAGTTATAATCATAGTGTTGATTATACGAGTGGGTTGATAATTTTTGTAATCCGTAGAAAGGTACTAAAGATTATTAATCGAGAATAGTGGACGTAGGTTTCAACGTGTGAAACTGAACCACTTCAAAAATCGTGTGCCTCTCTCTTATCTCTTTACTTTTCGTTATTTCGTTACATATGCTTACTTTGATTAATTAATTAGTTGATTTTAATTCATAAGATCAAATAATTAATTACAATCGAAAAATTGGGGCTAGTTTTTAATACTCAATTCACCCCCCCCCCCCCCCTCGTTGTATTCGAGCATAGACTCTACAAGTGTTAGAACTGCTCCTTCCTATCCTTTTCCCTATTGTTGCTCTTCGTTGCCCCCGTGTCCTTACTTATTTCCCTTGCGCTTCACCCTATCTCTTGAGCCTCGTGCTCTTGATTGCCTTACAGCAAGGCGTCTGATCCATTTATCCTTTTATTTTTATTTATTTTCCGCTGCATTTAATTTTATTTTAATGGATTCCAAACATCTGAAGTGTCCCGTATTCGATGGGAAGAACTACAGTTAATGGAAAAATATGATGACCCATTTCATAAAGGGTAACGATTGGGAGTGTTGGCTAATCATTAAGAATGGTCTTAATAAGAGCATGCCTGGATCTGCTACTGGCACTTCCATCGAAAAGAAAGAAGATGACTATGTTGAGGCAGATTATAAGAAAGCTGAGAAAAATTCAAAAGCTATTAGTCTGTTGCAAAACGGCATGACTCATACTGAATTTGATCGTTTCTCATCTAGTTCTACTGCCAAGGAAATATGGGATGGTCTAGAGTTAGCATATGAGGGGACAACTGTTGTCAAAAAGCAACGTATCGCACTACTGATGTGAAAGTACGAATTGTTCTCTATGGAACACAATGAATCGCTTGACAGCATGTCCACTCGCTTCTCTAGTATCATTAATGAATTGAAAAATCTTGGAAAAACTTTTGACTCCGAGGAAATTACCAGGAAGATCCTTAGAAGTCTATCTAAACGATGGAGACCTAAGGTGAAAGTAATTGAGGAATGTAAAGACCTATCTAACCTATCTTATCAAGAGCTACTTGGAACCCTAATGGCGCACGAGATCACTCTTGATGAAGATGAGGCAAATGATAGTAATAGCAAGAAAGTGGCTCTACAAGCCGAATCTAGTGAAAGACAAGATTCGGATCTTGAAGATGAAACAGTGTTATTTGCTAGACGTTTTAAGAAAAAGTTCTTTAATAAACCACAAGGGAAAACGTTTAACAATAACACCAACAAATCTTATAAGAAGCCAACTGAGTCAAAAGGGTCTCTTTCAAGTCGTGGTTGCTTCAAATGTGGGGATAATGATCACATGATCAAGGATTGCCCCACATGGAAGAAAATCAAAGACAAAAATCAACGAGACAAAACCAAGAAGGAATTCAAGCAAGTGATGATGGCTTATTGCTGGGGAGATCTCAACACAGAGGACGACGAGTCAGACGAAGAAGAAGTCGCCAACTTGTGTCGAAGCAACGTCAGTCTTGACCTAATTTCTGACAGTGACAATGAAAGCAAATCCGAGATATGTCTTGTTGGCAACTCAGATTCAGAACCAGATTCAGAAGATGATGAAGAGGTTAGTCATCTTGAACTTAAAAAGCAAGTTAAGAATTTATCTAAGAAGTCTTTAATTAAGTATTTTGAAGAAGCCTTAGATCATTGTCATGAGCAGAGTCTAGAATTAAAAGACCTTAAAGAACAAATTCTTGATATTGCTGAGGAAAACTAACTTCTAAAGGCCAAAGCGAAAAAGCTCAAGTCTAAAGTTATGGCAACTTCAGCTATAACTTCAGACATGACAAATGTTGAGAAAGAAGCTCTTGAGTCTAAAGTTATAGCTAATGAAGCTATAATCTCAGAGTTGAAGCTCAACATTAAGCATCTTCAAGCCAAAGTTACAGCTAATGAAGCTATAACTTTAGAATTGAAGAAAGTCAATGAGCTTTTACAATCTTATGCTAAGGCAAAAGAAAGTGTTATCATTGATCACGAGAAAGTAAACTCTTTTCTTTCTCAGCAATTGAAAGATATAAAGGCTGAATTCTCCCAAGCCAAAAGTCAACATAATGAGGAGAAACTTATCTTGAACAAACGATTCAATGATTTTCGTGAAATTTTCAAAAAGAACAATCCTTCCAAAGACTCGAATGTAGATCATTCGTTTTGTGAAAAAGAAATTCAGTCTTTGAAGGAGTTGCCCTTGCATGCTCGAAAGGTTCATGATAAATGGGAAGGAAGTCAGAAGGTCTTAGACTTCCTTACTGAACAGTCTAACAATAACATGTAGATGGGTCTAGGTCATGAATGCTATAGTCGAAGAGATCATGATAAGTGCAAATCCACTCCTTCTGACCGTGATTTCAGAAGAAGGAAGTATGTCAATCTTTCAGAATATCTGATTTGCAAGTATTGTGGTCACAACGGTCATGTTAAAGATAATTGTGTTAAATATGTAAACGACAACAAAAATCAAACTGATTTTATTAAAGAACATGACGTGTCTAGCATTTATGAATCTGAACCAGAATCTCAACGTCATGAGGTTAGAAATAATGAGTTCAGGTGGTTTTATGACATAGCTTTCGATTACACATCTGTACCTTCAAAATCTAAACCTTATGTGAATCAGAAGCAGTCATTTAAAACCAATGTGCGTCGCAACAATAACAAACATTACAATAAACCTAGCAAACCCTATCCTAAAAAGAAAAGAATTGTCAAACCAGTATGGGTTAGGAAGGATCAAATATATAGAGTCACTAACCACAAAGGACCCAACTTAGTGTGGGTACCTAAAAGCTGTATTTGATTCTCTTGCAGATAATAGTGAAAGAAAATAATCTATGGTATCTCGACAGTGGGTGTTCGAGACACATGAACGGAAACAAGAATTTATTTCTTTCACTAGAACCCTTCAACGGTGGCAAGGTCACCTTTGGAGACAATAAGAAGGGTAATATAATCGGTGTAGGTAAGATTGGTATATCTTCTTCACATGCTATTAATAATGTATATCTGGTAGATGGTCTTAAGCATAACTTGCTAAGTATCTCTCAATTATGTGACAAAGGCAATAAAGTCGTTTTTCATTCAAATGTTTGTCGCATCATAATTGAAGGTACTAGTACGGTTATCTTAGAAGGCTTACGTAAACGGAACGTGTATATGATTGATTTAAACAAAGTCACTACAAGTTCCTTCACGTGCATGAAAGTCACCGTGGATGATTCATGCTTGTGGCACAAGAGGTTTGCACACATCAGTCCAACAATTTTAAAGAAACTTAAATCGTGGGATTTAATTGAGGGTTTACCCTCAATCAAATTCGAACAAGAAAAGATG